>ML812359.1:127573-144294 GCA_009831015.1 Picea engelmannii
TGAGAAACACAGAGACAGATATTTCCCAAGGAAACCCATATAGGGTAAAAACCTCTTCTTCTTTATATGATAAGTATTATTTACATTCTTTACATTATCATACATTTGAGCACCAACTCATTGTGAGGCTACAACCTCTGTTTAGCAAGCTGCAACTTGTTGAGAGCACCAACTCTCTGTTTTTCTCTAGCACCCACTAGAAGGAAGCACCAACTCCCTAGTTTCTCTAGCACCAACTAGAAGGAAGCACCAACTCCCTGGTTTCTCTAGCAGCAACTAGAAGGAAGAACCAACTCCCTATTTTCAAGCCCCCACTTGAACCTCTGAGGACACCAATCCTCCCTAGCACCTCCCAACCACCCTGGATTATGAATATGAAATACTGAAACCTATTACAGTGATATAGTGTTCAATAACAACTCACCAGTCTCATCATTGTTCTGCAAGATTTTGCTACTTAGACTTCCTTACTATCTTCCAGCATGCATCCGCTGCCCATTCTGTTCTTCTGCTTTTTATGCTCTGTGCACCATGTCCATTCGCTACACAGTTCTTTTTCTATTCTTTTCAGCTGCTGCACTTTGATCCTTCTTCATTCATAAATCACCTTCAACAACAACATCCACAACAATTCCAGCAACAACAACAACCTCATCTCTTCTCTGTACCTTGTACTTATCGCTTCTGTGCAACTTGTGCATGGAATATCAACCATTCCTCTGCATGCTCACACCGCGCCAATTTCCTCCACAACTCGAGTGCTCTATCTAATCATCATCGTGACTCTTCAGCTTCTCTGGCCATTTTTTCACTCATTCAGCATCACTGTATGTTATGCTGAGATTCCTCAGCCTCTCTAGCAGTTGAGACTCTTCGTCTTCTCTGTGACAGTCGAGCTCACCTTCTCTGTTCCAATTACAGGCTTCAATGCTCTTCCATCTGTCAATCGCCTGTATCAATAATCCTCAATCCACTGGAACATGCCTTGAGACTCATCACCTTCTTTGGCAATCACACTCAGTCCTCTTCAAGTCCTCTGGCAGAGATCATCATTTGTTCTAGTTGTTACACTAAGAAGCAAAAAATTAGCCCTTCGATCTTGTTCAACTTCACCTTAACCATTGGATTAAGAATAAATAATCTTGTGTCTATTTCGCCATTTTGTAATTTGAAATTTCGGGATCCCTGTGGTGAAGCTTAGCACCTCTAGCTTCTTCCTCCATCTTCCATCGATGTGCCCAATGGATGTGACCACGCGCTTATGCATAAAGCGCTTTCGCGATTTCACATTTCATGAATCTGGAGATGAGGCATCTCGATTCTCCAAGTCGCAATCCCCGAAACCCCAAAATGGAGCTTATATGAACTGAATCCTTCCCTTCTCGTGACCACCAACGGTGACCATAGGCTGTGCCAAAAGGCGCTTCATATTTCACGAGTTTCCACACCATGCTCCGTTGACTCCAAGTCAGCGAAATTCCAATCTCTTGCCACTTGTCCTATGATTCGACGGTTCAGATCTGATCTTGATTCAACAACTGAGATCATATCGCGATTTTGGCGTTCTTGTGGTTATGTTTCTTGCCTCTCCAAGTCGCAATTCGTGAAACTCCGAAATGGAGTCGAATCAACGGTCCAGATCACACCTTGATCTGACGACTGCGATTAAATCACGATTTCGCATATCGTTGTTCCTAAGATGGAGGCTCTCGTCACTCCAAGTCACGATAAGCGAAACTACGAGATGGAGCTCAAATCGACAGTCCACGTTCTAGGTGATATGACGGTCCTGATCTTTTCGCGATCTCGCATCTCGCGGTTTCTTAGATGTGGGTTCTTCTCACTCCAAGTCGTGATAGGCGAAGCTCCGAAATGGAGTCAGATCAATGGTCCAGATCACACCTTGATCTGACGGCTGCGGTTAACTCGCGATTTCACATATCGTTGTTCCTAAGATGGAGGTTCTCGTCACTCCAAGTCACGATAGGCGAGACTCTGAGATGGAGCTTTGTGGTGCTTTGATCTTTCGCCACGCGTCCTCTTGATCAACGGTCCACGACTGTCCCCGATGGACGGTCATGATTCCTTCACAACTTTGGAGAGTTGGATGACTCTTGGACTTATCGGCCTTGCAGCTTCACCATATCTAATAGCTATTGATCCTTCGTAGATACCCCAGATCCTACGGCCCATATCTTCTCGCGATTTCGCCGCTTCGCGATTTTGTCCACCTTCGCGATTTCACCACTTCATCGTGTAATGAACGTGCAGGTCCTCCCTGATCCAATGATGTATGTACCCCATGCTTAGATCGAATGCCCGAGATCTATTCTTGTCTACTGCATGCTACTCCTCTCTGAATTCATATCTGACGGTCATCGAGGATTCTGAATAAGATCCAACGTTCACTGTTGCTCCTCCTCTTCCATTATCACTGCACTGTTGATCATGCTGATCTTTTCCATCGTTGTTCTTGCCATCAATGACAAGCTTACTCTCAACTGTAAACCTTCCAACATGGACGTAACCCAAATTTGGGTGAACCATGTTAATCTCTGTGTTCATAATTTTATGTCTGGCATCTGATTTTCTGTTTATGTATTTTTCCACTACATATGAGTTCATTTAGGGTGGCTGACAGAGACAACAAATGGTATCAGATCTATGTTGGATGAGTCGCCGTCAAGGAACAAAATCTTTGCGTAGGGAGCACCAATTCCAAATCAATGCTAGGGTTGCTTGGTAAAAGGTGCGTCGTTTTTCTCACTTCAACGCCTGTCTCTTTGCTTTAAGGGAGAATTGATCGATGGGATTACAGGAGAGTTGTTTTTCCATCAGCACTGGGATATCTACATCAAGGGAGAGTCGATTTCAAAGATGGACTTGTGTTTTTTTGTGGTTTCGAGAACAACGCCTATCTCGAATCTGGAAGGGAGCACCGATTGTGCCCACTGCCCAAGGATGTGAAGGGTGCGGTTGTTTTGTCCCAAGGGGTCCATGCTTGGATGTGGCTAATTTTTTTAGGCCAGGGATGAGCTTGGAAATTCCCTGGTAGAGGGAGTATTGCAGAGCATGAAGAAGGCAGAGTCTCCCAACAACTGGTATGAAGGGGCAGAGTAACAAGAGTGTAGACAACAGAGGCTGAGAAGCATCAGAATGGCTAAAATGGATAAAAATTAGAGTGTTAATTTTTAAATTGAGAAGTTCAATGGAAAGAACGGTTTTGAGATCTGAAAGGTCAAGCTGTATGATTTTCTCATGCAACAAGGCGTGGTGAAGGTGCTTTTGGGAAAATCAAAGAAACCTGTGACCATTTCAGATGAAGAGTGGGAAGAGATCGATGCGAGAGAACTGAGTGCCATACGTATTTGTTTGGCCGATGATGTTATGTTCAACATTTTTACGGAGACAAAAGCAGTCGGTTTGTGGATGAAGATGGAAAGCTTGTATAAGAATAAATCCTTGATGAACAAGATCTTCCTGAAAAGACAATTGTACAGTTTGTGCATGAAGGAAGGTACGAAAATATCTGATCATTTAAATACTTTTAATATCTTTTAGTCTAGTTGACTAGCATGGGAGTGAAATTTGAATCTAAAGACAATGCGATTACATTATTGTGTTATTATACAGAGTCATGGGATCACTTTGTTACCTCTATTAGTTTCATTTGAACAGAAAGTATTCAGTTTGATGTTATTGTTGGAGCTTTACTGTCTGAGGAAACAAGGAAGAAATCCAATTTAGAAACCTCTACATCTGCGGCGATGGTGGTCAGAGGAAGACCTAAATAAAGAGGACATGTTCATAGGGATTTCTCTTGGTCAAAGTCAAAGGGAAAGAAGAGTAAGCTTAAGTGATGGTTTTGTGGAAAATTTGGACACCTGAAGAAAGATTGTTGGAAGCGACAACGAGCCTCCACAGAAGACCCTCCAAAAGAGACAAAGGAAGCAAATGCAATTGAAACAGGTTCAACAACAAGTTCAGGTATGGTTGATGAAGTTTTAACAATTGGTATTGTTTCACCTTATTATCAACAATGGTTATTATATTCCGGTGCTTCAAATCACATGTGTCTTCATAGACACTAGTTTATTACTTACCAGTCTATAGATGATGGAATTGTTTACATGGGAAATGATATATCATGTAAAGTTGTGGGAATTGGTAGCATTTGAATTAAGATGTTTGATGGATATTTTAAGATACTAACTCACGTGATACATGTACCTGAGCTTAGGAAGAACCTAATCTCTTTGGGAGTCTTAGATACTGGAGGATATAAAAGTATTGTTCAAGGTGGAGTTATGAAGGTCTACAAAGGAATCCTACTGGTTATGAAAGCAAAGAAGGTTGGAAACTTGTTTCTGTTAGAAGGAAGAACCAAGTCATATCATGCGACAACTGTATCCTAGAATGACAGTGATTCTATTCGACTTTGGAATTAACAGTTGGGCCATATGAGAGAAAAATGATTGAAGGTATTATCTGGTCGCAAGTTACTTCCAAGTCTAAATTCTTTAAAGTTAGATTTCTGTAAGCATTGTATTTATGGAAAACAAAATAGGTATAAGTTTAAAACCGGAAGATACGCCAGTGAGGGAATCCTTAATTATATCCATTCTAATGTTTGGGGACTATTCCCTACTATTTCGTATAGAGGATCATCATAATTTGTTACTTTTATAGATGATTTCGCTAGGAAGGTGTGGATCTATATGTTGAAAAGAAAGGATGATGTATTTACTGTTTTCAAGCAGTTTAGATCTTTAGTGGAAAAGAGAACGGGTAGGTCCATTAAATGTTTAAGAACTAATAATGGTGGTGAATTTACGTCAATGGAATTTGAAAACTATTGCAAGGAGTTTGGGATTGATAGACATAAAACTATTGCCTATACTCCTCAACAAAACATAGTTGTTGAACGCATGAACATGACTCTTCTAGAGAGATGAAGGAGTATGCTTAGTAACACCAACTTGCATCGGGAACTGTGGGCAGAAGCAATATCTACAACTTGTTATCTGGTGAATCTATCACCATCAACAACAATAGAGTGCAATATTCCTGAAGAGGCATGGATAGGTCACCCTTGTAATTATTCTAATCTTAAAGTTTTTGGTTGTGAAGCCTATGCTCTAATTCTGAAACATCAACGCTCTAAATTAGATCCAAATTAAAAAAGTATTATCTTTGTTGGATATGGTGATGGTATTAAGGGGTATAGGTTGTGGTATCCTACTTCCCACAAGATCATCATTAACAAAGATGTAATATTTGATGAATCATCTCTCATCAAATAAGATGTAGATGTTCAAATGAAATAGGTAGAAGTACCTAGGTATCAGAAGATTCAGTGTGAAACTCGTTCAACTGCAGATGAGAGTGAACGTGAACAAGCTTTTGAAGATGTTCATGAAGAGGTTCTTGTAGAGGAAAACATGGATGATGATGACAATCAATAGATTGTGGATGAGACACAAACTTCTCTAAGGAGGTCTACACGTGTCAGAGTTCCTCCAAGAAGGTATGCTAATTTTGTTTCATCAGTTTCTTTAAGTACTAATGATGATGAATCTTTGTGCTATCAGGAAGTTGTGGAGGGTGGTAACACTGAAAAATGGAAAGAAGCAATCACGGATGAAATTAATGCTTTAGCGAAGAATGGTACATGGGACTTGGTAGAAATTCCAAGAGATAGGACAATTGTAGGTTGCAAGTGGGTCTACAAGTTGAAGAAGGGTGTTGATGATAAGGTAGAGAGGTACAAAGAAAGGTTGGTTGCAAAAGGATATTCTCAGAAAGAAGGTATTGAATTTCATGATATTTTTTCACCAGTTGTTAAGATTGTTTCAATTCGAATTGTGTTAGCATTAGTTGTGCCACTTGATTTGGAGTTGGAGAAGCTAGATGTTAAGACTTCTTTCTTACATGGAGATTTGGATAAGGAGATTTACAAGGAAAAACCTGAAGGATTTGCTCAGAATCGCAACAAGAAATTTTTTAGCGGGCTCAAGAAATCATTGTATGGTCTGAGGCAATCGCCGAGACAATGGTACAAGAAATTTGACTCTTTCATGATGAGCCAGAATTATACAAGGAGTGAGTATGATCATTGTGTTTACTTTAAGAAATTGAATAATGGCATATTCATTATCTTAGTATTGTATGTTGATGATATAATTTTAGAAAGAAAAAACATATCTGAGATCAACAGGTTAAAGGCTCAAATGGCTAGGACGTTTGATATGAAAGATCTAGGAGCAACAAAGCAGATTTTGGGCATGGAGATATTCAGAGACGGGAGGAATGGTACTATTTGGTTGTCACAACAGAAGTATGTCGAGAAAATAATATTGAGGTTTGGTATGAACAATGTGAAACAATTTTTTGTACCTTTCGCTTCCCATTTTAAGCTTTCTTCAAGTTTATGTCCTAGTACAAAAGAAGAAAAGGAACATATGTCTTGAATATCATATGCTAATGCAATAGGAAGTTTAATGTATGCGATGGTTAGTACAAGAACAAACATTTCACATGCAGTTGGGGTTGTCAGTAGATATATGGAAAATCTAGGTAAAGAGCACTGGGCAGTAGTTAAATGGGTGCTTCGGTATCTGAGGGGCACAAGTGATTATTGTATCACCTATAACGGTGGTTGTGAGTTAGTCTGTGGATATGTTGATTCTGATTTTACAGGTGATTTGGAAAAAATGATGTCAACTTCAGGATATGTGTTTACTCTTGCAGGTGGAGCTATTAGTTGGATGTCAAATCTACAGAGCATTGTTGCTTTATCTACTATAGAATAAGAATACATAGTTTCTTCACATTCTTGCAAAGAGGCGGTTTGGTTAAAAGGTTTGTTTGGTGAGTTTGGAAGGGCGCGGAACAAAGTAAAGCTACTCTGTGATAGTCAAAGTTCTATTCACTTGGCTAAAAATCCATCCTTCCATAGAAAACTAAACATATTCCTATTAAGTACCATTTTGTAAGACATGTCACTGATGAAGGTGGAGTTTCCCTTGAAAATGTGATGAACGAAAGAAATGAGCAAGGTATCAGATTAATTGTTGTCAAGGTGGAGATTGTTGGAATTTGGTGACAACGAATGCCTCCAAGAATGGATTTTGGATCCTATTATTTAGCATGGGTTGTAACTAAATAAACCAAGTTATAATATGGATAGGAATGCATTTAATTCATGTATGCTTGTCGAGAAGGATATAAGTGGATTGAGCAGGTGATAAATGATTGAAAGCCTGCAAGGATGTTGTAACCTTTCATGTTATGAACAAGAAGAAAATCAATACCTCTGCTTGGTGGACGTAACCCAAATTTGGGTGAACCACGTTAATCTCCGTGTTCATCATTTTATGTCTGGCATCTGATTTTCTGTTTATGTATTTTTCCACTGCATATTAGTTCGTTTATGGATTTTCTAGGAACATCTAGAAGAATACAAGGTGTAGAAATTTGGAAGTAAAGAATAGGAGGTGTAGAAATTGGGAAGTAATTGTGATGTGCCACACCACGACTCCGTCTCTTCTGGAAAGTATGTAGAAACTGTGTTATGGTGTATTCTTTGTTGATCATAAAATGAAAATTCAAGTCCTCAGTCAATCTTGATAGTTGGTCATACACTCCATCGCTTATCTAGTAGCTATTGGCGTGCCTTATTCCACGTTACCATCTCTACTCTGTTTTTTCTGCCTATTTTTTCCACACCACTAACCATTTCTGGCTAATTTTTCCACACCACAGACGATAATCTTGATAGGAATTTCGTGCGGTATACGCTACGCTGAGAGAATAGTCACAAACCACGTGGATCGCTGGCTAGCCCGCCTATATATAGCGTCTCACCTCTGCTATATATATGCATGAAATTAGGATCAGCTGATATTCATTGTATTGTATTGCAATTCCTGTCTGGTCGTTGCAATGGGGGCAAGAAATTTAGCAGTTTCGATTTCTGTTACAGCAATAGCACTAATATTGAATGTTCATCTTCAAGGTAAGGTGGTGGTAATATATAAATGAGTTTTCAGTCCGTAAATGAGTATTTGTTTGCTTTGGTAAGTAAGTGCAGGATAAATGAATCTTTGTTTGCTTTGGTAAGTGCAGGAGTTACAGGTGCGACATTTGCGATCCAGAACCAGTGTTCATACACAGTATGGGCTGCAGGAATTCCTGTAGGTGGCGGGAAAGCGTTAGGACAGGGCGAAACATGGAGTGTCGACGTTCCCGCAGGAACAAGTGCGGGCAGGTTCTGGGGACGTACCGGCTGCTCCTTCAACGCAGCCGGTCAAGGCAAATGCAACACTGGTGACTGCGGCGGTTTGCTCAATTGTCAAGCCTCAGGACAGCCTCCTACAACGCTTGCTGAATATACTCTGAATGGGGCCAACAATCGAGACACCTATGACATCTCTCTCGTTGATGGTTTCAATATCCCCCTCTCCATAACTCCCTCGGACTCGAGCTGCACAGCACCCACCTGTAGCAGCAACATAAATGCCGTCTGCCCTGCAGAATTGAAAGTGACCGATGGATGCAACAGTGCCTGTGCTGCTTTTAATACCCCTCAATACTGCTGCACCGGGGACTACCTGAACAACTGCCCTTCTACAAGCTATTCCCAGTTCTTCAAGCAACAGTGCCCACAGGCCTACAGCTATGCAAAAGATGATCCCTCAAGCACCTTCACTTGTGCTTCTGGTGCTAATTACAAAATTGTCTTCTGCCCTTGATGATCACGTAAAATCCTATCTAATATCATATTTAGAATAAGAATACCATGTTATTCACATAGCAAGTTCTATCCAAGAATATTTATATTATATTTATAATATAAATATCGACCACTTCCTTTTTTCAGTTATCTATTTTTATTGTTAAGTGATAAGTACATACCAAGTATTGTACACAAAATTATGTGTTAGAAATAATAATGATCTCCTTTTACTAATTTATAATATGTTATATCTTTATATTTTTGTTCGATAACAATCATATCTTTGTTATATTCATAATGATAACAATATTCATCCATTTAATAATTAATAAAAAGAAAGGCCACACTAGGTTTTCAAAGTTAAACACAAATGAGATTGTTTGATTTTAAGATTTCATAATTAAAAAAATAAGTGTTTTCTTTTTATTTTAGTAAAATACTTGTATTATGAATATATATAATATTGATATATGGAGAATTTTATGAAGTACATATGTAGAAGCAAGGAGAATGGTGGGTTAGTTCATTGTATGCCTCCTCACACAACTATTTTAGGTAAAGAATTTAGGTAAGTAACACCTCATCTAATTCCTTTTTTTTCATGGATTTAATCATGATAAGATGGTAATTTCATTGAAGCGACCTTCAAATCCTTTTGGAAAAGGATGAGTACCTCATATTGTTGAAATTAAAAACAAAATGCTACATGTCCTTGCATTATTTCTCATGTCACCTCAACCCTGTTACATTTGCTAGAGCATTGGTTTAGAAAAAAACTTGATTTCCTCCCTATAGCCCTTTCACTTGACTACATTCTCCACTAACAAACACCCTGACCACCACTTTTATCCTTCACCACTATCCATTCCTCCTCCAGTGATCGTCACTTCACAAGTGGGCCATCTCTCATTTGGTAGACCCCCACCAGTCTCGTTGATCCTTGGAACAAAAAATTTGATCTATCCATCCATGGAAGTTGTAGTCCATACTCATTCAAAAGAGAAAAGGACAAGAAAGAGGAAGCCTCAATGCATCAAAAAAGCTGCAGAACACATGAAGGTGACCATTGATCCCTCTTTATTCTACAAGAATGTCATCCTCTATATAGAATAATCCTTAATTGATCAATTCCACCAAAGATGATATCATCAACAAGACCTACAGAAGTGGTCCACCAAACATAGGACCACTTTTTGGGGTACAATCCATCTACTCTTATAGGAGCCTGTGGCTTCAACACTTTTATTTTCAACTCAATAGAGGACCGAGAAAATATAGTCTTGGGAAAGCCATGGTTATGGGAAACACAAGTTTAAGTTTCTTTCAATGGCACATAGGATTTGATGTGAGAACATCACACAAGATGGCTCTCCAGGTGAAGTTATCATGTTTTCCTTTTGAGTTTTGGAAACTTCCCATTTTCAAGATAATAGGGGATACCTTGGGCACTTATCATCATACAAATCCTAACATAGCTTTTGAAAATAAAACCTTCATGGCTCTAATATGTTTCAACATGGATATTTCTATGGCACTAGAAGATGTGATAGTGTTTGATGTGGGAAGACATTACTTCATCCAAGCCCTAGATTACAAAAGCATTACCTTTCATTGTAGTCTCTACAAATCACATGAGAACCTAAAAATATCATGTCCTTACAATGACATGACATACTTTGGAGATACAACTCACATGGTGATGAGTCCTTCAAAAATTGGGGTGGAAATGCTCAAAGGAGCTAGAAAAGGGAAATTGAAACTGGATGTTGCAAATAAAAGAGTAATGAAACCCTCTATATCAAAGAGGGCTATGCATGCATATTTTATAGTGGTTAAAAGAATATTAAAGCATGCATCTCGCAGCTTGAGGGGAAAGTTTTATAGGCCATAAGAGAAAGCATGTAACTCCTTCCCCATGGAGGAAAGAAAAATCAATACCACATGCAAAAGAGACCATGCCCATGGAGGTGAAAAGTAGCAAGTGTCAAGCCAAAGTCTCTCTCTCAATCTCTTCACTTGGAATCAAAGTCTCTTGTTCAACACTCTATCATCATATTAAATGTATTCTTCTAGTGTTTCTTGTAAATTATCACCTCTCCCATAAATCATTATATCAACAATTTCCTTGAATTTTTGTTTCAAACGAGACTGCATTTAAATGAAATACGACCATCCTAGGCTTGTTACATCAATAATTAGAAATGACTGGTTATTTTGAAGAGGGGAAACAAATGTATTATCACTCTTTGATATATCTATCTATCTATCTATATATATATATATGTAATCTGAAACAATTATGTTTATTTAAATATAAAGGGGCTCCTACAGATGAATGCATAAAAAGTTACAAAAAGGTCCAGACTGATAAAATCCTACCCATTGTATGTTCGTTTTAAACAAAATATAAAAAATAGTTATTTTTCTATGAAGAAAGGCTCTATAGGGACTAGGAAGCAAACAAAAATACCAAGTCATTACTACAAGCAAGACTAGCCTAAAGTTAAAGAAGTTGTAACGTTCCTTACAACTACAGGACCAATGTGATGCACTGATGATTGATTTATCTCCTTTGATCATTGAGAGGATGCCTCAGAGCCTTGTTGATTCTCTTTGTTAAAGAGTTCCCTCAAAGAATACTTAAACTTGTTGATTTGCTTTCCTTGCCGCTGTATAATCTTGAATACCAACATCATTTCTTTGTCTCTTCTCTCTGTGTTGGTGATGATTTTTTCTTCTAGTTGTTGATGTTGTTTCCCTTGTTCTGCTATGATGGCCTTATGTTGCTAAAGTTACAAATTAATTTGTTTCAATTTGTATGAGGAACAAAGAAAAATAACAGGATCCCTGCACCACCTCGGAGCATAAGAGGAGCGAGCGAGGAACGGGGGGACATGTTGCTGCAGATAAAAATCCTATTTCGAATGATTGATAATTTCCTCCATACATGGGAACCAATTCATCATGTCAATAAAAACAAGCTTGCGCATCGCAATTGCTCGTGTCCTCCACCCAAGGAAACACCTTAGAAGGAAGGCAAAATTCTAGTGTTTTGGGGATGAAAGTTGGGAGAGTTTCGCCTTTCCACAAAAATAGAGAATACTAACACCACATGTGGTGCGCAACACCGGACCCATCCAAAACAAGAGCACAATGAGAGGGAAGAGTGCACAAGTAGCAGGAATATGAAAATAGTGAAAAGAAACCCTCAGGACGATAAATACTACTACCCTGATGAAGAAAGAAAATAGATACTTGATGCATTTGTTGTCGTCCTCCATACTGACTTGCACAAGAGGAAGAAGGGAGAAAACCAAATGAAAACACCTTGAATAGATTGTCCCAAATTTAGAATTAATCTATCTATCTATTCCATTTTTTTTAAGGTCACGATCAAGCCAGACACAAAATTGGTGTATGAGACCCCCTTGTTTGTGGGAAAAGGGACCCCCTTGATAGTAGGAGGTATGAATCCGAAACCCAAAAACTGTTGCAACCATCGCGCCAATGTGTGGGGTGACACTTGGCATGTGATTAGGACGTGTGGAACGAAGTGATGATGTGATCTCCTTGCTCATGCATGCCATGGATTAGAGTTCAAATGATGACTTAGTGGGGTGGAAGATCCACATTTTATTTCTAGTGATGCGCTTCCCAATTGTTTTCCTTTCTTCATGGCCTTAAGTAAATCTATATTGAACCTGAAATCCCAAGTGTCCTAAGGCCACACTCCCTAGCTTCCTTAGCTTGGATATCATCTATCGCATTTTGGCAATGAAGGACATGAATATAACTAACACTCCTAAAATTATTAGCTTCATATTGAAACCATTGAAACATTTGTTGTTGCAATGGCACCTTGTAAGAACAAGGGTAAACTAATCATGTAATCACCAGCTCTGAGTCACCAATTAGAACGACATGAAGGGGTGGATTATTTTTCAAAATCTTGAGGCCCATGTAGGATGCATGCACTTCAGCTTGATTATTTGTCACTTTTCCCAATCCCCAAGCATATGCAAAGATATCATTTCCACCCGGATCATATGCAATCCCCCCCACACCTATCACCCCACACTCTTTGATAAAAAATAACATATATTTACATGTACAAATCCATACTCATTAATTTGTACTACGCATGGTTCAATCCATTTACATTCTAATAATATAGGACTATTTTCACCATTATGAACTCAAATAATTTCTAAGATGAATCCAACATAAAATTCCATCTTTGTTTGATGATGAAATTCAAGATTAACATTACAATCACAATTTTCCCTTCCTTTGTGCTTTTCTTCCACTCTTAAATGACTACCATAGGCCCACATGCCATTGGAACACCAAGTCCATAAATGTGGAGAATGTGAAATCTCAATTTAATCCATTTTTATATCTTGACCTTCTTGTTTTAAGTCACTAATTACATCAACAATCCATTCATCAATTTTTGGAAAAAAATACCTCCAATCAAATCATGACATCTATGCTTTTGAGGTTGGCGCATCTCTCTTTTATTCTCTTCTTCGCATTTTCTACATATAATCTGAACATACAAGATAGTAATAAAAATAATATAAATGTGTAAATGCAATTGAATAAATAATTTATCATGTAAAGAATATGTTCACCTTTTTCACTTATAGAACGAATATGTGTTTTGAAGAACATACACATGTATCGTAGTACTTTATTCATGTGATAGCTTGAGGTGGCACCCATTTCCTTTTAATAATTCACTTGCAAATCTCTAATCTTATTCATCATCCCATACATGTCAATTCRCATTTTAAAATCCTTCATATATTTTGTGCAAAATCCCATGGCCTCTTGCATTGAAAATCCCTCGAACATGTTTCCTTCCAATTTTAACCGAGTGTGAAAAATATTTTTCAAAACTTTCATGTATCGTCTTATASGATACATCCATCCCATTCTTACTAGGCCGTAATAATCCAATTCACATTCTAAATGTATCAAAAGATGCATAGAAATATTAAAGTTTGTTGGTGGAAATTCCTATTCCAATAAAAAAACTACTTCAACAACCTCTTCCCTCAAACTATCAAAGTTTGGTGTATCTAATACATGTAAACTCATTATCTTTAAATTAGATTGAACCTTATAATTTCCAATCTTGGCCCCTTTTCCAAACTTGATATATTGATCACAATAGGTAAAATATCATCAATCATGAGATGAGAGTCATGGGTCTTGAGGCTCTTAAGCTATTAATGGAAATTTGGCTTCTAATGTTACTACTTACATATCTAGTGTGAAAGCGAGTTCTAGACATCAAATTTAAGAATTGTGCACGTTGTTCCTTTTTCCACACATACGGAGAAATACATTTTCTATATTTCTCACCATCATATTTTTCAACCAGATATTTCATTGAATATTTAGTTGTTGAAAGTCTTAAAGTGATGAAACGATATCAGAAGCACCATAAAGAGTTTCTATAATAGAATTAGCTATATTTTTCTTAAGTATGCATATAATTGATAATATGCCTAATGAAATATCCTTAAAGTATGGCAACTTATAGAATATGCATAATCATTTTACACTAGTTTCATTACATGGATCATTTCAACTACCACATATGCCAGTACATTCAATAAACAACATTTTCTTGTGTTCATTCTCAATAATGTATTCACTTATTATTATCAATGGTGCTTCACAATTCTCTTCATGACCATGGAAGTGTGAATTTTTTTGACAATATGAATGATCCATTTTAAGGTAAGCATGATGTCCACTATAAATAGACTTACACACACTACTTGAGTGCCTCACAAAATCCTTAAAGATGCAAGTAGGACATCCATGGTATCCATGAATGGTGAGACTAGTTAGTGTACCAAAATGTAGGATGAATGTGAATTGAAAACAACAACAAAACCCTTAAAGTGAATTTCATTGAATCACCATCATTTAGAAATTGAATTGCTTCAATTCCTTTCCATAATTCTATTATCTCATCATATAATGGTTCTAAATAAACATCAATTGTATCTAAATTCACACATTTCTTTCCTAGTATAATCCATGATAGAATTAAAAATAAAATAAAATGATTGGCCAAGTTGACCATTTAGTAATTTGATATGAGAATGGGTTCACGCCATCTAGAGACAAACCCAACCTTATATTACAAGGATCTTGGGAAAAATTAATCCATCTATGTCAAATTCCATCCACATTTTAAAATTAGGCACATGTCGATATTTTCCATCAGTGATTTTAATTTGGGCATGCCATTGCATAAGTTCACCAATGTCTTGGCACCTATACATTTGAAGTAATCGTGGGATTAGTGGAAAGTGGAAAAGAACCTTTCTATGAACTTAGTTGATTTCAACCCTTGGTCTACACCTTCCTTCTTGACATTTTGGACATTTAGTCTCAACTGCTATATTTTTGTGAAATAATACAAACCTATTCACATATGTGTGGATGTTTTCATAGCCTAAGCCTATTTTAGTGATTGACATTTTAGATTGATTTTGTTTTGTTGTCAATGCAGATTCACATGGTAAAAGCTAATGTAAAAATGCCAATAACTCATTTACACCCTCATATGTCTAGCCATGCACTACTTCCAAGTTAATAATTTGAAGACTTTTTTTCCAAAGACTTAACTTGCAATTACCGTAAAAATATTTTAAAGCATCATCCATCAATTTGTTCCAATCAACATTGAGACCCTCATTGATAATTTTATCAACTTCAAACCCTTCGTCTAATATTTTTTCCTCTTCATCTATGTGCAATTCCTCTTCATCTATGTGTGGTACTCTATTTGGTCCCTCTTCAATTACGTTTGGTGTCTCTTCATCTCTCATGCTATGCAATTCTATAATATATGGATAAATATTTCTAGCCCAAGGGCTTATAACACTATGACCGAAATAAATCACAATTATTTTTTTCATCCTTCCACCATGAAAATATTTACATGGACATGGATATCTCTCTGAATCCGAAATTGAATCTTTTAAATACTTGGTTGATTTTTAATCATGTGTTAACTTATCATTCAAAAACTTAAATGAGAAGGAGATTTTAATGAAAGAATGTTGTAGCCATCATAAAGAATACAGATCAGAAAGTAAACATAAGGAACAACAAATCATAACAAAAGGCTTGATAAAGGAGTTCGACACAAGTTTTCCTACGTATTTGGGCCTATCTCAGTGGGGATGGATTTCCTATTAATCTTCAATGCTTCACAAGTACATCGGAAATGCATAAAATTGATTACAAACTAGTCACGATTGCTAGTTACAAAATGAAGAGAGAGGTCACGATCGCTAGTTTCAAGAGGACCAAGAATTAAAATCAATCGTTTCACATAGAAAGTGAAGAGGGAGGTGGTGATCGCTAGTTTCAAGATGGACTAGGAAACCCTAGAAGAATACAAGGTGTCAAACGACGACTCCATCTTGTCTAGCAAGTACAAGAGACTTGTGCTATGTTGTATTCGTGGTCAATCGTTAAATGAAAATTCAATTCCTCAGTCAATCTTGATAGTTGATCATACACTCCATCACTTATCTAGTACCTATTGGTGTGACTTATTATACATTACACTCTCTACTCTATTTTTTTCTTCGTAAATTTTCCACACTGCCAACTAGATATGAATTTTGTGCAATGTATTCTACGTTGTGGGAATAGTCGCAAACCACATGGATCGTTGGATATCCTATATATATATCATCTCACTTGTGCTATATATGTATGTAAATAGGATCAAATGTAATTCATTGTATTGTATTATAGTAGTGAAATTTAACTTGTTGGCTTGTACTTTAGCAGTTTCAATTTCTGTTGCAGCAAGTAGCATTGATTTTTAATGTTTATTTTCAAGGTAAGGAAGTGCATATATATATATATATATATATATATATATATATATATATATATATATATATATATATATATATATATATATATATATATATATATATAT
>ML812360.1:6711-18203 GCA_009831015.1 Picea engelmannii
TTGTGTGAGAGATTTTGGTTTCCTAATTTATGCTTCCACTGCATGTTTAATTGATTACTCAATTGTGCTTTTAGTAGATAAAAAGATTTTATTTTGAGCTAATTGTTGGGTGTTGAGTAGAGGATGAATATCAACATGGTATTAGAACATACCAAGGGTTGAGTTCGAGAGTTAAATTCAACAAGAACACTCTGGTAGTGTTTCCTCTTATGCAATTTGGAGGGAAAAGATGTACACTGTGAAGCTAAGGAAACACAATAAAAATGAGTTGAGGCATGGGACTTCTTAGTCTTTGGCATAATTTTTACATCATAATTTTAGCACTACCAAAAGCTTATTGAATGCATGGAGAAACTTGTATTTATAGGCAAATGGTGGGGTAGTAGGTGAACCAAATCCAATGTTAATGCAAAATATTTGGGTATGGGAATTCATGTCATTGATTTGACCAAAAGGATGGCCAAATACCCTTCTATTGAGGTCCAATGGTATGGGCTTGTATTCACCCACCAAACTCTTGTGGTAACCTAAGGCATTAATGGGGTACACAATTGTAGAAATCATGCCACTATAAGGATCACGTAGGTATTAAGTGATTTCCTACATGGGTTGCATGACTAATAAAGGGAAAGGCACACAACCCCTCTGATGGTTAACTTGAATGTTGGTTTTTATGTGTGATATGCAATTGGCTTATAATCCATGCTTATGAGAGTATTAGGTGTGGTTAATGTTGGTTTGGGATGTTTTAGACTAAAATCACTTAAATATTGCAGGTGGACAAAATTGGTGTGATAACTCAAAGTATGGGTCAAATTAACATTAGTCTCTATGCTTGAAAGGACCATGAAAGTTGTAATGTTAATCCTTATTGGGCATTTTCATCATAAGTCAAAATATTGAATCAATGTCCAATATGTTAGGATGCATTTTCTTATTTCTTTTCCCTCCACGATGTTAACTACCAAATTGTTTTTAGTTGTTATCTTCTTCTTGTAATATTGACAACCTGCTTTGGATTATGGAAGAACACAAATAAAAAGAATACCTGAAGAAGCCATAGATTTTCAAGTGCCTAAAGCAGCCATAGATTGTCCACAAGCAAATTGAAATATGTTAAAACGAAATATTTTAGAATTCCTTGTGAGAATTGTTTTTAGGATGCTCTTCTCTAGGGCTATGTTGACACTTTCCAAAGTATGAACATTACTTTTTGTTTTTATTATGTGAAAAGTGATTTTTTTGGAACACAACTACTTTCAATTTTGATGTGTAGTTCAAGAAATTCATGGTTGTATATGTATGTGTTATAGAAACATATCTGTAAAAAAAATTATGTCTTAAAAAATTGTGTAGATATACACATTTCATATACATAACTAGTTATACATTGTGAAATGACACACAATGTAAGTTTTTAACTTTCATGGATCTTTTTTGAAGGGTAGGGTAGAAGACCAATTTTCAGGATTGCTTCAAAGCTTAGGAAATAGATCTCTAGCAACACCCTAAGGCTTCTATGCACTTCCCTACCCTGCAGTTTGTAATAGGGGATTTTCCTTTGCCCTTTAATTAGTGCCAATGAGCATACCTTAATAAAAATGCATTGCTTCGATTGATCCAATCACTAACTTTGTTGGCCTCAATTGCTCTTGTAGATCTAGTCACAACTTCTAAAGGATTTCTTCTAATGTTGATGTTTTGTAGCATCGAGCAAGTATTCTCACATTGGCTTTGGTGTCGTGCATGTGAGATTTTTTGTTGGCACTAACATTGTATTTTTTGTTTTGGTGAAAACCCCTTTGGATTGGTGGTGGGGCTTGTGTTGGGGCTTCACACCCACATGGGTGATTAAACTATTCTAATTTAATGTTGAGTTTAGAAGGGGTTCATAAACTCACTTATTAGACTCCTATAAAATGAGAGACATTGTGAGGAGACACTTGGAGATCTCATTGTGACATTATGGAGTTGACATAAGTGAGTGAGCACTTGTGCTAAGGAGATTGGGTGGAAATTTCAGCAAGGAAATTATGCACTTTGACAAATCTGGCCTAGGGTTCTTAGAGATTCTTTCTCTTCAGTTTTCCAGCTTAGGAGGACAATTGCATATGGGAGGACAACCAGACGTGTGACAAGAGGAAGAGAGAGAAGACCACATGTGTGGTACGACTAGAACAAGCCACACATGTGGTACGACCAGGACAAGTCACACATGTGAACATGCCTCACGTGAAGGGAGAAACATGCCGCATATGTGGTACAAAATAGGCATCACATGTGAAGATACAAGTGATGTCAACAATCGTATGGTTGAAGTCAACGAACCATACAACAACATATTTGTAAGTTGGTGTTTTTACGAAAATTTGTTGAATTTGTAATTTTTGAGAGGACTAGTGTTTTGTCAGATTTGCTGGTTTGGTGATTTGCTGAGAGGGATGGTTTTTCCTTCTGAAATTCTAAATCCAAAAAATTTATAGAACATAAATTAGTGTGTCTTGTGCATCGATGGTTTCTCTCCGATCTTTATGTTTCCATTGTAAGTTTTTGTCATAATTTCAGTGTAAAATTATTTAGTGATAACATCCCTAGGGTTTAATGTTTGAAGTCACTTTGAAGTAATTTTCAGATCCGAAATTAGATGCTTAAAATTGATATGGTATAAGATCCGAGGATTTGAAGGGAGAGAATGATCATCTCTTGAGACACAAGTTGTTGCAGATTTGTTTTTCTGTTCTAGGCAGGTTACAATGGTGAGCACTCTTAAAATTGAAGACAAGTTGGAAGGAACAATAAATTTCTGGGCTTGGAAGGAGAAAATTCTTCTTCTTTTGGAGGAGAATGATCTCAAAGAGTATGTTGAGATGGTGGTTCCAATTCCTAATGATCCACAAGAATTGACAAGTCATAAGAAGGAAGTGAAGGCCAAACGAGTGTTATAGCAAGATTTGCCTCACCCTATGCAATCTTGCATATAAGGTATTTTTTCATTTCCCTATGCAGATTTATCATCCGTGTTTGTAAATCCCAGAGCTAAAAATACATATTTTTCCACATGTACGCACCTTGCCTACTATACAACATGCGTATACGCAGGCTGCACCATTACAACCCGCGTATATCGAGATTTGTGCCCAAAAATGAAAATTGGTGTCGGGTTTCCATGTCACGACAGGAGATTTATGATCCTTGGCCTTCCATATACTGGAAGCATTCAGACTCGACCCTTCAGTTCCATTTGAAGGCTATAAATGGGCTAGTTTCAAGCTATGGAAAAGAGGATAAAAAATTCAAGTTTGAGAGCAAAGTTACTCTGGAGAAATTATTTACTTCATATCGAGTCTGCATCCCTTTGTCCTTTAAGTCTGAACACAGTGTTCAACCCCCAAGCTCTTCCCTTATTGATTGATAACCTCATTGTTTCTCTTTTATGAACTTGCCTTTGGTGGAGGCCCAGCTGGAAGGAACTTAGTTTCTCGGCTCCGAACCGTGCCGACACAGAAGTCTGTAACATTTTCGCTTCTGCTGATCATATATTAATAGAAATACTCTTTTCCCGTCCAATTGATATCTTGCAAATATTTGAATTATTATTCCATGGGCATATTTGTCATGTTTATTAATGGATTATTCTATTGAATGTGCTAACATCATTTATTATCACCATATGCTTGCTTTGCTTGGTTGTTGAGGACTAGTTGCAGGTATATTGCTTTGGGTCAAGTGCTCAACGGTGGACTTCATCGAACGCCTACATGAGGTAGGCCTTTTATCTTGTCTTGCTAGCATATTTTTTTACATAACATACTTGAGAATAGAGTTGATTTCTGCAGTTATTTCCATCTGTTGTGGTTTACCCTAGCCATAGAGAGATTTTCCTTGTAACAAAATTGGCGACCATACTGGGGATTGAATCTTCTTTCTTAGATTTTGGAGTACTTTTCTCCTTAGATGTCTCTCGTTCCTATTGCGTTTGTTGTCATATCATTGCTTCACAACCTCTGTTCACTCTGGGTTTGAGTTTTTCAGCCTTCTCCCTTGACTGGCTTTGTTTTTGAAACATATACGCGGGTTTTGGCTTGACAATCCCGTATATATGCAGGCTGTCCCTCTGTAAGTTGCGTACATACGCTCTGTTTCCTTGAACAGTCATGTACATCAACCTTCTTTGCTTGTTTTCTGGGTTTGGTGGTTGTTGGGTGGGATTTGATGTTTGTTGAGTCTTCTTGGGTCTCTGTAGTGACTGTTAAGTGTCAGTGGGAGGACATGAAACCTATCTGGGGTTGAATTTTTAAGTGGAGTCTTTCTCATTACCTTTTCATTTTGATTGTCCTTGTACATTGGGTTGGGTGTTTCGCTGCTTGGTATTTTGCTTGAGTTATCTCTTTCTATACCCATTAGAGTTTTATATATCAAGCTGTTGTTCAGTCCATGCATTTTCATTTTTGTTATATTGAAAATACAAAAATATTAGGCATTTTGCATTGCTTGACATTTTTATCTTTTGAGTCTTTGTCATTAGCTTAGTGAAGGTAAAGAAAGATTGCATCTTTACTTCAAAATTGCAGAGTTGAAATTGAAAATTGCATTTGTTACTAGAAGCATATCATTCATTGAAAATTGAAGTTAGGACTTTGCATTATATTCATATTTACTTTATTTTGCTGAGTCATAACATCATGAGTTTCACTACCATACATTTTTGAGTAATTACGACCACTAAAATTAACTCTATAATTTAAAATTGATTAGTCACGATTTTATTTTCTAGGGTGCACGAACTAGCTTAAGATTTAGTGCCTTGGACAATGATTTTGTGAGTAAACTTCTCCAAGGAAATTAAATCAACATATGTGTCTAACAAAGGGAGTGGAGAAATCCATTGTATAATTGGTAATATCAGGAGGCTCTGCTCACACCGGAGTTAATCACGAGGTCGCACGAGGTTGGTTGAAGGGATATTCCCCTGATACCTTCTTAGCGCCAGAGATATTTCTGGGGATCTGTTCGTATCTGGGGATCTTACTAGTGCCATTACCTCCGAGAGAGGCGATACTTTCAAGGTTTCGGCGTTGCTACCCTGCCCATACGATGGACCTGACTTACAACTATTCGTCTGTGCATCAGTTATACATTGGTTGCTTAGTTTCTTGACATATGTGCCACATAGCTTACTTGCAGGGGTTATTCTACAGTCACCTTGGGTCAGATAAGGGTTGGACAACACACAACCTTTATGGAGGATTATCTCTCCAGGGGGATCTGACCGACTGGTTGTTAAGCCCACGAGGACCCTTATAACTGATTCTGTTACCTCCGATCTTTAGCAGGGAGTTTCATGCCCCTCTTGGGTGAGACATACCTTCTTTAGGGAGGGAGGCCACTTTCAGCCACTGTACCTCGTTTGTGTGCATATTGGCCGTTTGATTTTTGGTGTGCTCTTTGATTACTAGTCGGCCTTAGGTTTTATTTTTTGTCTTTAGAGTCTTAAGTCATCGTGGAGTCAGACCAACGTCCTTGCCGATCCCTTCACTTGTTATAGTTACCACCGGATTTCGAGTCTCTGCCTTATAAAAGGCGTAGAGTTATTAGATGTGGTACACACACCTCCACTGTTCAGACTTGTGATTCTACAAGGATGAGTACTGAACCTAGTCTTCAGAACACTGGGGGCCCTTCGACTCCCACATCTACTATAGTTAATGGAACCCCTTCGACTCCTGCAACCACAATGGTTGTAATGCCGTAGGTACCTATCATTACTATGGCTCAGCCTCTAGTGAATGCTTAATCTCTTTCCTCGAACCCTTTTGGGTTTCTTGGTCACTCATCGGGCTATAATGTTCAGTCCATCCCTAGGGCCTCTAGTCCATTTTCCTATGGTATGCTGAACTTTACTTCGCAGTTTTTGAACGCCATCCCAACTGCTGGCCCTAATGATAGCATTAGGCTTGGGGGCACTACACCTCCTTATACTCCATTTTCGTTTGGTGGTTCTCAAATCCCTCAAACGACTCCTAATATGGGAGACATTCCTACTTTTAACCCCGGGTCTAAAGCTCTAGCTTCTGGGTGGAACAACCAACCTAGCAGACAAGCTTCTGCTCAAGTTTCGTCCTATACCCCTACCTCCTCAGTGTTGATTCCGACCAACACATTTGGCATGACAAATCCACCTCTATCCTTCGGATTCACACCCGGAGGAGGTCGGTTTCACGCTTTGGGCAACCCCCAACCTGGATCCAATCCGGCTGGGGGAAATTTTTATAACCCCCATTAGAACATTCCTACTGGAATGATGCCCAACCAACCTTTTATGAATCAGCCTGGAGGAGGGTCTTACAATCCTGGACAAGGCCATGGTGCTTACCAGAACCCTGGATGGGTTGTAGTTCCTCAAACAAATTCTTTCCAGGGAGCTTGGGGCCAGATGCTGCAACCCCATCTCCCTTTTTTGGCCATGCTTAATCTGCAAGACTTGTCTAAGTTGATGAATGACCATGTGAGTCGTGATCCTACATGCCCCCTCGTCCCCACCAAGCTTCCTTTGGACATTCCGAAATTCGAAGGTAAGAATGGCGAGGATCCTGGTGATCACGTTACTACCTTTCACCTATGGTGCTCCTCGAATTCCCTTAATGACGATTCTATTCGGTTAATATTATTTCAACACACCCTCATTGGGGTCTCTGAGAAATGGTATATTGATCTTCCAAGGGGGCATATGGGACCTTTAGTCCGATGGTGTTGGTCTTCCTTAACCACTTCCAATTGCCGGTTTGTTACGCTAGGACACAACCACTTATATCTCGGATCATATCTAGGAATGGCGTAGACGGAAGAGGTTGATTAAGACCTACAGACCCTCGAACTTTATTTTAGAATGGTTTTTTAAGTCTTTGCAACCTCCTATCTTGAAGAATGTTGCTACATCCAGGGTTGCCACTGAGGAAGAAGTGATTTACACATCCCAACAGTTAGATCTTATATATTCTTAGTCTGGGATGTTATACCACATTCTTTTGGATGCACCGCGGTCAACTTATGACCCTAGACAAAATCCCAGACCGCATGCCGATGGCATTGTAGGTTCCGCCAATGTAAATTTCGCAGACTCGGTGACAAGCCATTTGAAAGAGTTGTCCCTAAACCAGTTTGCATGAGGGCCAGCTTCGTCTGTGTCTTCCAGTCCCATTCAGTCGATGGATGTACATTCAGTGCAATCGTCGACCGACCCAAATGGTAACCAACAACCAGGCGGGAATAAGAAGAAAGGACGTAATAATCGTAAGAGTGGGAATAATAATAATAAACCCAAGGAAAATCGTAATAATGAGAAGATGAATAATAATGCTGGAGAGGGCAAGAGAGAAAGACGCAAGGTGAAATTTCCCTGTAATCTTTGTACAGACGAACACCTTACTCATTTATGCCCCAAACTTGCAAAATCTACGAGACTATTATCTCTACCACCCGTCATGCTGCAAATCCTTTTCCACATAACCAACACATGGCCTTGATCTCCTCAAACGTCGAAAATGCGGCTGGTGGGAGTCAAAACCTGTCATTGCAAGACGACGACCGTTTTTGTATCAATATGGTCGATGCGAAAGTTAATGTAGCCACTCGATCTTGTGATTATAGCTCTTCACAGGATATACCTGGTCTAGAATCTCCTCCTCCTCCTCCGGAGACAACTTTACAAATTTCAAAACCAGAGCCACTGCCTCATATTCCGAAAGGAGTACTCAAACACTCTACCCACAATCCAAATGCTAGAGCTGCCCATAACTAATCTATTGTTGAGGACCTGGGTCAAAACTCTTGTGCGATGTCGGCTTTGGAGGTACTCTAGAGGTGTCCTTCACAGAGGAATGCCTTACTATCTACGTTAGGAGCTCTAGAACCTAGTGGCTCAAAAGTTATCAAGTTTGACGTCACAGATGTGAAGCCTCCCTTGCCTTACCATGTGGCATTACAAATCCACGTGGGGTACTCAAAGTATACCATCAAACATGCGGTTGTTGATGAAGGCGCTGCTACATGTGTGATGTCCCTGATCTGTTGGAAAGCTCTCGGTTCTCTGACTCTTTCTAAATCATTGAACATGTTGACTTCTTTTGACGGTCATTCCTTCCGCCCTCATGATATTCTTCCTGCCTTTCCGGTCCAGTTAGGTGGGAAGACGGTAGAGGTGGAGGTCGAGGTAGTTGATGCGCCTCTTGATTATAACTTGTTACTAGGACACAATTGGACCTATGCTATGGTCGCCGTCGTATTGTCCGTCTTCCGTACTCTTTGTTTTCCTCATGAAGAGAAGATCGCGATGATCGACCATTTATCCTTTGCGTACGCTAGTCCTAATGCATCTGTTGGACCGTCGATCCCTGTGATCGATAATTCTTAGCTGACAACTAAGAATGTTGGTGTCTGAATGTATTCCTCCCTCATGGGTACTTTCGACTTCATGACACTGATTCACCACATTTACGCCATGTCCAGTAGGCCCGTTTCGACAAAGAGGTACATTCCTTTCCGCACTTCTTATTTTAGTGATCCGTGGACCCTACCTTCCTTGACTTTGTCTTGTGAAGGTCAGTCACATGCTAGAATGGCTATACCACTATCGACAACGAAGATTGCATATCAAGTTGTTCTTGACTCTTCCATCGATTCCGATCCTATTACCTCGCCGATGGACGAGGAGGATCCTGTTCTTAGGCCCATGTGGGCCACTTCGTTGTCTTGTTCACATGACTGCCTTGATGAGACTTTGCCTTCGGACGAAGATATCATTGAAGCCATGAATGGTTCCGACAAACCTTGGGATGATATGCATCACCGCTCTTATTTTCTCCCAGAGCTTGAAAGGATTGAAGAAGATGACTTTCGATCTACTTTGAGTGAGATAGTCAGTCACACCGTATTTCCACTTGTTACGCACAACATTTATGCCGAAGGATATATGGCGAGTATTTCTCCTACCATCAGGATCGATATCTCTTGTACCCCTGGAAAGATTGAAAACGTACATATCGGTGCGATTGTTCTCCCTAATAAATTATGATCTACACCGAATTTTTCAAGGAATTTCGAGATGTATTTGCTTGGTCATATGAAGAGATGTCAGGAATTGACCCTCGTATTGTCAAGCATGGGATTAGAACTTATCAGGATGCTAAACCTGTTCGACAATGTCTTAGAGCTGTCAATCTCCGGAAGGCCCCTGCTATTAAGGCAGAGGTGGAGAGGCTACTTAATGCTGGTTTCATCTACCCGGTTCCCTTGACTAAATGGGTATCCAATCCCGTTCCTGTGAATAAGAAGCAAGGAACTATTCGTGTATTTATGGAATTTATTGACCTGAACAAATCCCATCCTAAAGACAACTTCCCGACACCTTTCATTGATCAGATTCTCAACGAGTGTGCAGGAAGAAAAGTGTGTTCTTTTATGGACATATTTTCAAGGTATAACCAAATTCAAATTAAATATGAGGATCAACACAAGACAAAATTTATTTGTCCTTGGGGTACTTTCGCATATCGGAAAATTCCTTTCGGCCTTAAAAACGCCGGAGCAACCTCCCAACGTGCTATGACCTTCGCATTCCACGATCTTAAGCATATAGTCGAAGCCTACCTTGACGATCTCACTGCTCACTTTCGTAAGAGAGCGGATCATGCTACCCACCTTTGACTCGTTTTTGAAAGATGTCGTTACTATAGAATCCAATTGAACCCTCATAAGTGCATCTTTTGCGTGAGGTCTGGTCGTCTTTTGGGATTTCTAGTTTCTGAGACCGGGATCATGGTATATTCGTTAAAGGTTGAGGAAATACTTCGATTGCCTCCCCGCTCACTATTCGACAACTTCAAGGTTTACAAGGGAAAGCTAACTTTCTATGTCGGTTTATAGTAAATTATGCCAATATCACTAAGGATTTCATGCGTCTTTTGAAGAAGGACACCCTTTTTATTTGGGATGAGTGAGCCCAGGAGTCTTTCGATGCTTCTAAGAAAGCCTTGGTATCGACGCCTTTGCTGAAGTCTCTTGACTATACTAGGAATTACTTGCTTTATATCGCCGCGTCCGAGGATACGATTGGTATGGTTTTGGTTCAGGAGGATGCTGAGCTTCGTGCGGACGTCATCCACTATCTTAGCCGAAACTTCCGTTCACGCAGTCCAACGTTTACGTCATTGTATATTTCTTTGAAAGACTACTGTGGTTTCTGATGTCAATCCATTTCAATATGTCCTGACTAGGTGTATCATAGGGGATAAATATAATAAATGGATTGTCATTTTACAAGAATTTGATCTCGATTTCGCTTCTGCGAAATCCAAGAAATCATTAGTCTTCACAGAGTTAATATCTGACTTTCCACGATTAGATGAGGATGTTATCCATGTTGATTTGTTTGCAAACGAACACATTTTTCTTGTCTCGTCATCCAACCCCTGGTATGGAGACATTGTTCTCTATCTTCAAACTTTGAAGTTCCCTCAGTATCTCTTGCGAGATGACCGATGACATATACGGTACCGAGCTAAGAATTATACTATTGTCAATGAAACTTTGTATCGCCGAGGAATAGACAATATCTTGCGTCATTGTTTAACTCACATAGAAGCCGATTCAGTCCTAAACAATTGCCACAGTGGGGTTTGTGGTGGTCATCTATTCGGGCTTGTGACAACACAAAATTTTTTGCGAGTTGGTTATTTATGGCCTTCTATATTTAAATATTGTATTGAAGCGGTTAAGAAGTGTCACCCCTGCCAGGTGTTCACTCAAAAAATGCGCTCGCATCCTACCCCTCTTCACCCAGTCATTTCCGTCGGTCCCTTCACCAAGTGGGGGGTGGACTTCATGGATTGCAACCCAACTTCGGCTAGGGGGCATCAACACATTATTGTGGTCATCAACTACTTTACTAAGTGGGTTGAGGCCATGACCACAGTTATATCTGATGGGAAGATTGCCACCTTCTTCATATTCAATCAAATTATCACCCGGTTTGGTATCCCGAGTGATATTGTCACTGATTATGGAAGTCACTTTTAGAATGAAATGATGGAAGAACTAGAATATAATATGGGGTTTAGACATGGTTATTATTCTCCTTATTACCCCCAGGAAAATGGAAAAGTAGAGGCCGTCAACAAGTCTCTCAAGACCATTTTGCAAAAAACTGTCAGCTAGAGTAAGTCCAACTGGCACATTATGCTATATCCCGCACTATGGGCATACCGAACCTCGGTTAAGACTGCCACCAGATTTTCCCCTTTCCAGTTAGTACATGGTGTGGAGTCGAATTTACCTATTGAATGGGAAATCCCTTCTCTTTGTTCGACAACACAGGTATTCCAACAGAGGACGAACACCTTCAGTAACCACTCACATAACCAGATCAAAGATCAACACACCGATGTTTTCACGTGGTAAAACCCCTACGGGGAAACATCCACGGCCCCAGCCAACGC
>ML812360.1:24077-39102 GCA_009831015.1 Picea engelmannii
ACTACAAATGCATACTAATGCATACTAAAGAAACACACTTTTACCTAACGACATATTAGACCAAGTAGATCTTAACTAACTCCTAGGTGTCTAAATATCCTAACACTCTTAAGTTAGCAATCACGCTCCTACCTGACACTTCAGATCTCGAGCGACGCCTTGTACACCTAGAGAGTCTTGAGGAGAAACGTCGAGACACCTCTACGACTATCGAGGTGAACAAAAGATGTGTCAAGGTCCAATACGATAAGTCTTTCTGTCCTCGGTTTTACGCTGAGGGTGACTTGGTCCTCTTATATGATCAAGCCAAAGAACCATTGGGGGTAGGCAAGTTTAAAACCATGTGGCACGATCCCTATATCTTGCGACGTGTCTTAGAAAAATGAGCCTATGAGTTAGAATATTATGAAGGGAATATGTTGGTTGAGCCCAGGAATGAGCTCTACTTGAAAATATATTACACTTGAGCCCCAATCTTGGGCGAAACTCTTTGTATACTAATGTAATTTAGTGTATATATATTTTCCCTTTCTCTTCATCTTCAACTTGCTTATCGAGTTTTCCCTTGGATGGAAGATGTCAACGGAGTTTTCGGTCTACCTAGGATTCACAAACGGAGCCATTCGTCATACACGAAACTTGGTTTCCGCTGCTTGGGTGGTTTACACACCTGAGGATCTACTAGTGTCTTCAAGTGGCGTATGCCTAGGGCCATCCCCGAATAATGTGGCCAAATATAGCGCCGTTATAGAACTTTTGCGCAATGCTATCTCACATGGTATTCGCTCTTTAGAGGTTCGCTTGGATTCCCAGTTAGTAATATGTCAGTTGAATGAAAGTTACCGCGTGCGTGATCCTACTTTACTCCGACGGGTACGTATTTTAGAACAACAGTTTTAATTTATTACTTATTATCACATTCCTAGGAATTCTAATAATGTATCCGATGCTTATGATAATTTTGTTTTAGATTGGCATTTGTCACATAATTAAAGCAAATAAAACCATCTCATCAATGTACACATTTTAAATATAAGTAAATCTAAAGATCCCTCTTTTATATATATTTCAAAAAATATGGTGTTTATAGTACAAAATTGGGGCTAACACCCTCAATACAGATATACAACCGATACTACAATATCCATGACATCTATGCCTGTGGTGCCGGATGTGTGTCATGGTAACAAACTACAACGTTTGCGAGATGCTGAAAGAGTCGCACCCAAGCTCTGGGTACACCAACCACTTACCGCTGCATGGCTTCTGACAGATCCTCTACCTGAACCATTGAAATCCTATGAGTCAAATGAGATAGGTTTCCCTGCACGTTTTGAAGGACTCTCTCAGCTTCTCCTCCCATCGCTTCGTCTCCCCAGTGCCTCCGTCAATGTTGAGGAAGCTCGTCTTGCCGTCGCGAACCCTTGTCTGCGTCACACAAGTGTCTAGTTAGTACTTAAGAACCATCCAAAAATATTTTTGTTATACTATACAAAAATACAAAAAAATAAAATATTTAAAAACATTTGACATACCTATGTCCCCATAGGCGGTTGCTGGTGGGAATGGCATGTTAGGATCCCCTTTGAAGTCGATCCCTGCATAGGGATAGTCATCTAGAGAAATGACCTGTTGTTGCCACCAATAGAAGAAATTCTCATTGTAGGGTGTGGGCACCCTACCTCCCCCCTGCCGTCTCATTACTTCAGTCCACCGTGCCATGGATGGATCGCGAGGTCCTCTCGAAAGAATCTTGACTCTAGGTCCCAAACCTGGAACCTGCTCGAATAAAAAACTGCATAAGATAGAGGCAAACCCAACGTTCCTCTTGCTACCCTGTTTTCACTCTGTCAACTGGCTCTTCATATTAGCCAGTAGTGAGGTACACCAATCATATACTGTGTGTCTCAAGTGCTCTACAACATATAACGTGAGCGACCTAGATGCCTGGTGCAACGAAGCCGAGCTTGTGATCCTGGTCAACATGAGGACAACAATATTGAGACTTAGATTGTTTATCGCTCGAACGGGGAGTTGACTCCTGCCCTTCGGAGTCCCTGCTACATAGTGGGCGTCTATGTACTCCTCTTTTTTCATTCCGCTCCCTGCTCCCCGTGATTTGAGGTTTACAACCTCACCCTGACGCGATAATCCAGTCAAAAAATAGATATCCTCTACATGAAACCTCAATGGTTTCCTATCGAGGTTGAAGCTTTCACTGTCAGGGTCCCAATAACCCTCAAGCATATCGAGCAACCTCACTTGGGCCCTCATCCCTTTGAGTGCCCAAAATTTATATAAGCTACATCTTTTCAAGGCCATTTGGGCCCCCAGATCTCTGTCCACAACAACATCTACCTCCTGGTGCTCCCTTTCCCTCCATTCTAGCACCATCCTGCCAGAAAAAAGTCAAAATTTAAGTTAGCAACCATAGAAGTTATTGATTATGGTCTTGTACGCGAGCTGCTTCATTTACAGTCCCGTATAGGGATGGGTATACACGCCCTGTAGTTTTCATAGTCGCGTATAACTCAACGTATATGCGACTCGATAAGTGGCAGCCCTCGTACACCGAGTTACCCAATTTTCACCCTAATTTACTCAAAATTTGAAACCTAATTTAAAAATTTAATCCACTAAAAAGGAAGAGGAGGGGAAGCAGAGTTACGTGGTCCAGATGGTTTCTGATTTCATCGCCTGACGCTCCCACAATCACTAATTGAATCTCAGAGGTAATTTTGTCCAATTTTCACTATTTGGGTAAAACGTCAAAATGACATAGTAATTTTTGGTTTTGTTACTATTTATAGTTTTTACCCACTTTCTATAGTTTTGAGTCATTTTTTCACCTAATGGATTAATACAGAGGTGGATTGAGTTGGTTTTTGTAGTTTTCACTAGGGATTCTTGCATATTTCAATGTTATGTTGGTCATTCGTCACCGCGACATGTATTTTCACTACCCATCATATATGACAGGTATCCATTCCATCATGCATTTTTGCATTATCCTATAACTGTCACTTTTTATGCCTTAGGTATGAACTCATTTTTTGTGACACAAAACCTTCCATCTTCTATAAGTAGTGTCGTTATAAAGTGGTAGAGACTTACCAAACATGGGTACCCTAGTTAGATCCCCTGTCTCATTTGGTGCCCATGCAAAGATTTTTTCCATAGGACCGGGAGTCCCTTATAGCTAGTACATGATTTTATGTTGAGCCTCATTTCTCACTCATTAACATGCTTCCTTATACATAGAGGACTCTCAACCGAGTTTAATTTAAGCTATTTTCCAACTCATCTTCAAAAAGAGAAAATATTGCCAAGTGAACTTGTCTCTTTCACACTCGTAAATTGGATTTGAAAGGACGTATATTTGGCACAAGTTTATCCTTTTTTCACACCAAGTAGACTAAATGTCATGAAAAAGTTCATTTTTTGTCGTTAAGTTGTGATTGCATCTCATGCCCTTGTTTGTAGTATTGACCTATAGCTAGTTCGTGCTTTGCGTTATAAACTGTTCGCCTTAGCAGTTTTTTGCATCCTCAACCAATCAAAGCCTCATTTATATCCTTCACAATTTGACACTCTATACCTAGGAGGGAACATTCCCCCTAGTGTCCATCTCCCGTATGCATCTCCTTGCATTGAGCATAGGTATGTTCCACTACTAGAACTAGTTTTTCTTAGTTGCGACATTTGTTTCCTCCTCTGTAGCATAGCATTCATTTGTCTATGAAAAAACAAAAAATACGGGAGGGAAGGGAGTATTATCTTATATCGGCAACAATCGTGTTGCCTTTGAACAAAGAACAAAGTTATTGAGTCCATTTGTCATCATAATTTTGTGATTAGCATGGCCTTAGGAAGCTGAGATCGTTACATAATATTCTCTACCAACTGGTTACTCTTCCAGTCCCTATAGATAATTTCATTGATGCCTCCTGCATCTCATGGTTTCATCATTGAGTCTATGCTATCAGAGTCTTCCATATGTCTCACGATCTTGTTCAAAGGAAGTCCATAAACCTGTGTCGACCACTTCTCAGAACTCTTAACTTTGCATGTCGGCCATACCCTCAGTTTGTCTCAGAGTCACATGATACTGTAGTCCTATCATGCACCTTGGTCCTACTTTAGTCATTGGTAGGTAACCTTGAATCTTTTAACTTGCTATTGTTAAAATATGAGCACACTCTTAATTTTCTCCTTGTATTTGTTTTCGACAGAGCCTGATTTTAATCTCCAATTGTTATTTCTCCTTCAGACATCTTCTTGGTTGCCAAATATTGGTTTATCAGTGGAATGGTTATGGATTTTTTCGTCGAGTCCCTATCTCGTCTTTCTTGATTAAATTGGTTGAAGAGTTACAATTGGGAATGGACAATTATATACAGTTGTGGGCTGTCTTCTTTTCACTCACTGTGTTTTTATAATGTGGTCTTAATTGCAAATTGGAAACACATGTGGTTTTGCTAGGCCCGATCAGGGTTATAGCTAATTATGGAAATGGTGACTGTGTGTAATTGGTTATGTTTGATTTCCATATATTATTGAATCATCATGGAGATTATAAATGGTTACATCGACAGTGATGAGGCTTGGGTTTTATGTGGATTGTGGTTTCATTGAAAAATCTTATTGGTTGATATGATGAAGACAATGTGTAATAGGGCATGTTTTGGAAGTCTGTTTGTATTTGAAAAGGGGCCTGTGTATATTTTAATTTGGCATGATTATGAATTGGTAGACAATGGATGTTATTATTATAGTGATGAATTATGGGATAGAGATTGAACATATTGTTGTGTGTTTTTTTTTTAAAAGGGAAGGCAAAGAAACAAAAGATCAATGTTTTCTTAACATGACTGCTGAAATGGAAAGTTTGTTTCGATTAGGAGTATGATTTCACAAACTATTGTAGATTGAGAAATTATGGGAATTTTAAATGTCGGAACAACGAGCAATTCGGTACACAATAATTGTTGGTGTGGTGTTGGTGTTTTTTGGATTGGTTCTAGTACATAGTTATGATTATTAATTACTTAATTTGTTTTATGAACAATATCCATTTACTTCGTTTCCATTCTCTCACTTTTTCTCACATTACGAATCCCCTCACATTCCCAGATTCACTTTGCATGCCCTCTTCTTAAAATTAAATTATAATTAAATGAAAACTTTGTAGTATATAAATTAAAGGATGACACAGAGATGAGTTAGAGTTGATATGTTTTGTCATTACAATACAATTGATTGTTTGATGATATCTTGAGAAATAATAATGATCTACTCCCTTCCATTTTATCACTTTTTTCTCAATACAACCCCTCATATATCCTAGAACCCTTATTCACCCCTTCTCATTGACAAGTATTAAACAATTTTTATGGATTGGATTGCATGAGTCTGATGTGTTGCTGAGCCAAAATTTGTTTCATATTTAAAGAGATGTGATGCAGGAGCATCGCTCCACCTCAACACGCGCCAACTGATTAGAACAAGTGGTGTGCATTCAAGGAAGGGAGAGGTGTCGCCCTCTCATTTTTCCTTCGAGAATTTAAAGCGTGATCAAGGAAATTAATGCTGACAAGTTGGAAGAGCCAAGTTATGCTTTCACACAAGCTAGAGATAAGGTTGCCATTAAGTGGTTGACGGTAGGAGGGATCTGCATCCGATTCGGATCATATTTCCATCATTGTAATCTTCCCATTAGACAAGCGTTTTGAATGGTGATTAGACACCACTAGTTTAGCTTGGAGGGAAGCTCGTCGAGCCCCTCTTTTATAAAATCTTGTATTATTGCCAGTAGAGCATGCATAGGAGATAGGGAGAGAAACAAAGAGAGACGAGACTCAGTTGTAGCTCAGAATCACATATTTTATTAGACATTCTGCCATTAATAGAAAGTAACAGTTTTTCCTGTTTATCAATTTCTGCGTAATGGATATTTTGTTGTGAATGTCATTCGTATGAATTTGAGCTGTAAATGTATGTTAGAAATTGTTTGCAGGGATATAGATACAATTTTCTATCTATGAGTGTGTTGTATTAAATCTGGTTCTCTAGACTAAGTGCAAGGAGTGTGTGATAGAGGGTGGAAGCTCTGTGAGCTGACGCAAGGAGTGCGTGTCTGAACTCAGTGGAGTCATAACAGAAGCTTCTAGGAGGGCACACCAGGATAATTCACAGACTCGGGAGGAAATTTCAAGGTGGTTGGGTACGTTGGAAAGAAAGACCGTGTAGGAGGAAACACAACACATAGTTATTGAATACTCTGCAATACTTTGCCAGGAGGGCATAGATAAAGTACGAGAGCGAACAAGAACAACACATTCTGAAGCATTGGAATCCTTAAGAGAAGTCCAGGGTTGCTGAACAATCTGAGGAAGGAAGGCTTTGCAAGAATGCATCAATAAAGGAAAGGATATGCCTTAAGATTTATAGGTAGGCTAAGGGAGAAGTCGTCTAAAGGATTAACCGAGAGAAAGGAGTGCACCAAGGATACTGTAAATTCATCTTACAAGCTCAGGAGGAAGGGCATTAAGTTGCCAGGAGGGAACGAGAAAGTTCACTGAAGGATGCAAAGGAACTGGGACCTTGAAGGTTTTCAATATGGAAAAAGTCGCAGAAGAGTTTGCGCATAACTCTGTAAGGAGTGCAGAAGAAGTTCGAGAACAACCTAAGTCTCGAGAATAAATTTGCGCTAAGTGTGCAAAGGGCTCGAGGAATTTCGAAGTCCCGAAGACCGTGAAATCGTCCATCATCAGGAGGAGATAGGAGGCAGAAGGTTAAGAGAGATAGGAGCGGGAACTATGGGAGGTTCGCCAAGCAAAAAAAAAAAGATCTTCATGAAGTCGCGAAGAGCGATTTGAATCCAGATCGTTGGATCTGGAAGGGACTAGTGGAAGAAATACGCATGAGCCGAAGGAGTAGTGCTCTGGGATATATCAGAGGAGAACATCGAGAGAATACCCAAAGAGTCGGGATCCGCAACAATCCTAGGCATCCATTGGGATAGGACACGTGGAGTTGAAACGCCACTTCGATGGTTCACAAATCGAGAGAGACAGAGATAGGAGAAGTGAAAACTCCTGAAGGATGAAGTCGTGGAGAAGATCCTAGCCGTTGGCTGGGAGAAGAACATGGACGGTTGATCTGGTCCTGGAGAATTCGTTGATTCGGGGATCGAAAAAAAAGGAGAAAATAGCTCGCAAAAGCTCCGAAGCGCGAAGAGAGCTAGCCCACGGTCATAATCTGTGGTCACATAAGAGGTAGGGATTAGAAAGAAGAGCTAGCACCCATTTTCATTGAGATTTGAGCAACGTTAGGGAGAGGGTCGACGGGTGTCATACTATTGGTAGAGGGGAAGACCCAGGGTTCAACGCTTAACAACGCACCAACAAAACCACGATTATCGACCTTTTCGACAACACTTGTGAAGTAGGAGAAGTCTCACCTGAGGTAGAAGCAATCAGGGTTACATGACACAAGTGTCTGTAACTAAGCTGGGACACAGATCTGTGATAATAACACTTCGTAGAATATTCTGTTAACACTTAGGAAGTGCCATGCATTAGTTTATTAACCTTATTAACATCACATAACATAATCAAAGATAGATCTAGCGTAGCAACAACAAAATATTATGCACCTTAAAGACTTAGCACTTAGCACTGTGAATAAGATCTATCATTTTAACATAAGCAAAGCATTTAAGCAACACATACATATCCATTACACATCCTAATCTAAGAAATAAGCAAAGCATAATAGAGATAACATTGCACAAAGAAAACCATGAGACTCCAGATATATGTGGTTCACCCTAGGGTGGGGCTACTTCCACAAACTGCTTCGTCTCTTTATTATTCGCCAAATCTTACATTCATTCACTTCTGTGCACTAAGCCACAGAGTCAAGCTTCGCACCAAACATGAGATCTCCGCATTGAGCACCAGATTCTCCTTCCAAAACTAGGTCAAATTCACATAGCCAAATCACAACATTTTCACCTTCTACAAAATCATAGTCACACACATACATGCCTTTTCACAAAGCAACTCTGTTCACATAAAACTACATTCACTTCCCCCCTTCTACAATACATTCTTCTTTATTTATATTATACAAACCCTCACAATAAGGCATAAACATGGGAAAACCCCATGATTCGTCATCCCATAAACCCGTTACAAAACCCTAGAGGACCCTTTACAGGGTCCACATAACCCTCAAAATTGGTGAGATCCGCGAGCTCAGCTCCACCTGGGTTCTCCTTCTTCGACCAATGTGTTGAGGTCCAAAAGTGAGTCAAAGCTAACCAAAATTTCCCCAAAACTTGGTCGAGGGCCAATAGGTCCCCAACACTCACCTGTGACTCATCCTGAGTCGCCCAGGTGCATACAATGTTGCTTCGAAGGTATCGAGCTTAACTTGAGCTGCCTCAACTTGCTGCCTCGCATGAGCCTCCTGGACCGTCTGCTATGTAACATGCCCTTCTAGGCATGGTTCTACTGCTACAATTACTTGATCTAGTTGCGAGCCCTGTCCATCAGTCTCTTCAAACACCTTCCAAGATTCATCCTGTACGGGTTGTATCTTTTGCGTTACTTCCATTACCTTACCCTAGAGGGTAGTGATCTGTTGCTGTACTACACATTGCTCCTAGGATATATTCATTCTTTCCACTACGGTGAGCAGCTTCATCTGCACCTGCAACGAAAATGCTTGCTGTTGCGCCTCTTGTAACTGTGCTTCTATATTCCTTAGCTCTGGATCCTCAACGAGGTGTTCGTATGTTTGGGCAATTTTATCACTTAATTGTTTGCATTCCGAGGCGAGGGATCTTATTCTTTCTATTGTGTTTTTGACGATCTCCTCCCTCTGGTCACACACCTCCTGCAAGGTGCTCGGTAATGTTTGGGCCTCCAATTCTGTTATCCTATCTTGAAGATGCTAGAAGGCCTCTGCGAGCTTCAATACTTGAGCTTCGACCGACTCTTGCTCCTCCTGTGCCAAGCCTGACATAAAGCGACATGCTTTACTCACCACTTCTTTCCTACTGAAGCTTCGCCTGAAGCTTGACTTTCTCACTTTCATGGGCAGCTACACTGTCCTCCACTGCTCGTAATTGTATTAGGACTTAGTCTTTCTCCTTTTTCAAGGATTTTGTAGCCTTCTCCTTCTCTTCCTATGCTCTCTGGAACCGGGCTTCTGTTTCATCCTCAATCCTTCTCAATTGGGCTGGTTCATCCCTCAATTCTGCAGTCTGCGATGAGGAAGGTGAAGATGATGCAGTAGGTACTGCGCGGACCAAGTGGACAACTTGCTGCACTTCCTTCAATTATCTCTCAATCCTTCCATATAACTCCTCCTGCCTCTCTCCGTATCTCTACAATATATCTTTAGAAGTGTCCTCCATAGCTCCACGGACCAGACTGATGTCGTCCTCATTGAAAGTGGCCTCCAACTGTGGCTTATTGGCACACGTTTTCTTCCTTGCTGAAGGTTTCTTCAGAGAAACCTTCCTCTTTTGTGGTGTTACTGTCCCAGTAGGGGGATCTTCCGGCGGTGTAGCTTCACCTCCTCCCTGCTCTTCTTCTCTTTCATATCCTCCTCCCTGTCCTTCTACTTCATCTTATCCTCCTCTTGGTGAGTCATACCTGTTATCTCCATAAGCGTTGTCCTCTTCATCACTCTCTACGTCCTGGACTTCAACATGCTTTTTCTGCTTCTTCGTCCCACTAGACTGTCTGACATGTTTAACTCGTGTAACTATGGGGATTCCTATGGTGTCAGTGTTGGATAATTCTCCATCGACAATAGGTACAAGGAATTTCTCCGACCACTCCTTTGTAATCTGCTCCATATCTTCACCCGTCAGTTTGTAGTACGACTTTAATTCTACCTGGTGTTCATCTCTTCGTGTGGTGATGTAGATGAAATGGGGATCGACACATAACTTCTCTATGGGTTGGTACTAATGTAAGGTGTGCGGTGTCATTCGCGGGAATGATTCGATGGCAACCTTTAACTGCTGGTAATTATTGAAATATTGTGTAACTGGAAATAATATTCTTATCTTCTTTTGAGGATTGGTCAAATCCTAAATGTAATATGCAAATTAAGAAGTCGGCCACCAGGCAAATTAAAGTGGTTCTAACCACCCAGAAAGAGAAGTCGACCCTGCCAGTGAAGAGACACCTCCTTTCAACGCTTGCCAGTTTCTATAAATAAAGGAAGCTAGCGACTCATTTTTTCACTCACTCAACTCACTCATCTAGTGCGCAAGTATGTAAGGAAGCTTCAATTACCAGTTGCCGGAAGAAGGAAGAGAGGGCTTGGGAGAGGATATTCTCTAGTGTTTGGTTTATTGTCTTGGAATTGGATTGGCTATGGTTCTTTGGTTATTTTCTAGTCTAACATCATGGTAGTTTGTCTCCGTAGATAGAGAGTTATTCTAGTACTCTACTTGGTTATTGAATCTATATTAAAGAAGTTTTGCTAGGTTTTCTTCCCCTTGAGGGTTTCCCAAGATAAATGCTTGTGTACTCTTGTGATTATGTTTCTCTCAGTGATCCTATCTATGCTATGGTTATCTAGTAAATTGAAAAGAAACCTAATAATAGGTTAAATCTTAACATGGTTTTAGAGCTAAGCTGATGAGAGCACCTTTCACTGGATAAGAAAAAACGTCATTGTTGTCGTACAAGGAAAATAGGGCTTTTTATTAGAGATGAAGTTTTGCTTAAAAACCATCTGGAAAAGTGCGCCCTACCCTAGTGAATATTTTGGCACCTTGAGCACACCGTTTTAGTGGACATAACTCCTTGAAAGTGAAACCTTAGTATTCACTGGTACCAAAAGTTCTAGAAAACTAGAAGTACCAGAAAACTAGGAAACAAGAACCAGTACCAAAAGTACCTATCCAGATTTCCGCAAGCTCAGTTTCAAGGGGTAAAATTTGGAAATTTCAGAATCTGACTATACCAGGATACTCGCCTCAGTCCAACACATCTTTTGGTGAGTTTAGTTTTCGGATCCAATAAATTTTATTTTTCTATTATTTCTATATCCCAAAGGGTGAGGGTTTCTACTCCAAGAAAGAATGGATACCAGTATGAAGGTAGAAGATAGGCTGGAAGGATCTGGAAACTTCATATCTTGGAAGCATAGGTTGCATATGATTATAGACGAGAATGATCTCCTAGAACATGTTACAATGGGTGTACCAGAACAAGAGGAAGAAGAGAAAAAGACCAAGCATAAGAATAGGTAAAAGAAAGCGTCAAGCACATGTGGTAGAGGAAGAGGAATCTCCTCCCTCTAAGGAAGATTTAGTATAAATTGAGGATTATATGCTTTAAGTTGAAGATAGTTGATCTAAAGAAAGGTAGCAAATGGAGTCCGTGGAGTCTCCCCACACAAAAACAAAAGATAAGTATTCATGTTTATTTTTAGTATCTTGTTTACTTTAATACTTTATCATTACAAGTTAGATTTTTGTGAGAATGTTAATTAACCTCATTTTATTTCAGTGTCTATGCAGACTTATGAAGGAAGTATCAAAGAAGAAGATAAAGAAAGAGATAAAATATTTATTTCAAGTATGATCACTCATGAGAGTGACAAAGGTATGTGTTTAGATACGATAGTAAGGGAAAATTTGGTAATTTCATAGCTAGAGTGAAAAAGAGTTCAAAAGTATTATTTATGATTAGGGTTTCAGATGTTTACATGGTTGACCAAGTTTTGCTTAAGAAAAGATGTGTACTACTCTGATATAAATTATGATATAGTTTTATTTGATTACTGATTATTGTTACTGACTGATTGGCTAAGTGACATATCTCAGAAAGCATACTGTAAGTACGTTTACAGGTCTCAGAAGAAAGAACTTATGCCTTGACTTACATAAGTTAGACATCATGAGAATGAATTATGATATGGTGACAGTCAGTAAGAACCATACAATATCCAATATTCATATAGGAGCAGGAGGCTCCTAAAGATGCAGAACCAAAATGTTCAAGATGAAGAGAAAGATGGATACTCAGATATAGTTGATGAGATGCAGGTAACTGCAGGTTTCTCTAGTACCATTCTTATAGATGCAAAGGGATAAGGTTGATCCAATATGAAGTCAGAAAGAAATAAATGTTTGAACTCAAGAAGGCACCCAAGATATTACAGAAGAGAACTTCAAGGATGATGATTATCAGATGTTACACAATTAAAGAAGCTCTTAGTTTGGTGCAAGAGGGAGCTATCTCCGAGTTCAAAATGGAGGGTCATGATTTGGTGCAGTTAGGAAGTGACCTTCGTAGAGAAGGAATGAGAAATCCCACAAGTAGACCTTCATAGAGAAGGAAAAGAGAAGAGACCTTCGTAGAGAAGGAAGAGATCTTCGTAGAGAAGGAGAAAGGGAAGAGACCTTTGTAAAGAAGGGGAATGATAAAATTTCCAAGGTTGGCCTCTATCCAAGTGTTGAGTTTTGGATACTCTATGGACATGTTAGAATACCCTCATAGAGAGGGGTGTGACCACCCTCGTAGAGAGGAGTGTGGATGTTTCTCCAACGACAACGTGCATATACTCTCCTCTGGCCAAGGATTGAGTAGCCTGGAACAAAAACCTTGACCATGTGGAATGGTTAGTTGTCTCTTGTGGTTTGTGTCGTGATCCTACATGGATCATGGAAAGGGAGTCTAGTCCTGCCCAGGCTAGCATCTTAGCTTCTTTAGTTAATGTGGGATGACTAGGAGTGAAGCTATGGTAGTAGTCCTCCCCAATGGGTGGGTGAGATAGATGACTACAAGAGAAGGGAGAACATAAAAGGAATGGAAAAAAATCATAGAATATCTTCTGTGTGGAGATAAGATATATTTTGCATGAATATGAAAGAAAGAAAGAGTACCTTCTGTACGAAGATAAAGAGAACAAAACTTCTTTAATATGGATTCATGGAGAACCAATCAATGATTGTGATGCTAGATGACCAAGTGGATTATATTGATGCCTCCTATTATCCAGTTGATGCTGTTACCTAGTTGATGATGTTACCCAGTTGATGATGTTGCCCAGTTGATGATGTTGCCCAGTTGTTGATGATTATCCAGTTGATGATATTTCCAAGACGATATTGTTCAGTTGATGATGACATCCAGTGACCTGTCAAAAGATAAATAATATCCTTCTTGTTAAGAGGGAGTGTTGAAATATTGTGTAACTGCAAAGAATATTCTTATCCCCTTTTGCTGATTGGTCAAATCCTAAATGTAATATGCAAACTAAGAAGTCATCCCCCAGGAAAATTAAAGTGGTTCTAACCACCCAGAAAGAGAAGTCGGCCATGCCAGTGAAGAGACACCTCCTTTCAGCGCTTTCCAGTTTGTATAAATAAAGGAATCCGATGCCTCATTTGTTCACTCACTCAACTCACTCATCTAGTGCACAAGTATTGAAGGAAGTTGTAGTTACCAGTTGTCGAAAGAAGGAAGAGAGAGAGGCGCATTGCTTGGGAGAGGATATTCTCTAGTGTTTGGTTTATTGTCTTGGCATTGGATTGGCTATGGTTCTTTGGTTATTTTTTGGTCTAGCATCACGGTAGTTTGTCTCTCGTAGAGAGAGAATTATTTTGGTGCTATACTTGGTCGTTGAATCTATATTAAAGAAGTTTTGTTGGGTTTTCTTCCCCTTGAGGGTTTCTCAGGATAAATACTATTGTACTCTTGTGATTTTGTTTCTCTCAGTGATCCTATCTATGATATGGTTATCTAGTAAATTGAAAAGAAACCTAATAATAGATTAAACCTTAACAGTAATATCCGTGAAACACGACATTGGACTTCCACTGCTTTTTCAAGTCATTGGTATACCACAGGGTGGAAAACCGAGCGAACAACGGATCCAAAGGTTCAATCTCTAGAAAAGTGGATCCTTCAGGAATTTTCCAAGCAAAAAATGTGATCAAAATGATCAACCAACTGTAATGGAATTTGTATCCCAAGTCCTGGGCTTCGCGACAATCCTTCTCTAGCTCATTGATGAGGTAGTTCACCCAGTTCATCTGCATTCCCTCCACACACTTTCCTTCAAGGTCTGCCACGAACTCGGTGACCTGTGTGGGACAGTTCTTCCTCACGATCTTTCCAGCTAGGAGTTGGCGAGCAAGGCACACTGGGCCATCCAGTATAGAGGCTACCTTGTAACCTCACTTTCCCTTTTCTACCTCTCCATAAGCTTCCTTTATGCGTTGCGCGAGGGAACAGTCCGAGGCCTTCCCTGGATAAAACTGTTGAGGGTAAGGACCCTTCACACTTAAACCTATGATCCGGTGGATCAACGTTGGATCCACAGTAATCCTTCTATCGAGCCACATATATCCACCATGATAGCACGACAAAAGAAATTTAACGTAAGCGTTAACCTCCTGGGGGCGGCAAAAATGTAGGATCTTCATCACATTTAACATGTTGGGCTGCCTGCGCCAACCCCTTAATCCATGGCTGTGAGACGAGACAAGGTTTCTTCCCGGTTGTCTTCGTTAGGTAGCAGTGGGGAGCTAACATTGTGTATTTCTTCCAGTCTCCTAAGTTGAAATTGTTGTTCTTCAATAACGGGATCTGTCCTAACTGACTCCCGATTATGCGAATTCCTTTCAGAATGTACGCAATGAAAACATATTACTCAAAGTCTCGAGGGATACTATCGTGGTTAACATCGCCAACCAAAGGTGGAATATATTCGGGTAGGATCGACATGATCTTCTTTGCATTAGCCATATTCAATGCGGTGCTTACTTTGGTTCTCATTTATGGGGTTAACACGTCCGGAACGACGTCCAGTCGAAGGGGAAGCCTGCAGTCCCCTAGTCGATTGTTAAGCCCTAATATTGGCTCATTACCCCTTAATTGGGGCATATTAGATTAGTAATGCTATTTTATTTATGTCGGATTTAGGCCATTAGTTGTAATTTAGATTAGTAATGTTATTTTAATTATGTCGGCTTTAGGCCATT
>ML812360.1:44807-74978 GCA_009831015.1 Picea engelmannii
CCTAGTCTCCTATATATACCAAGGAGACATTTTCATTTTGAATCATCTTGTACTTGAACATTTAAGTGGGGTAAAAGGAGGTTGCCCCCTCGAAGATGCTTATTATATGAAATTATCTCTTTTTCAAGGCGTTGAGTACTTTTCCTGAGGTTTTTCTATGCTATATTGAAGTTTGGTTCTTAACATCGATGACGACTGGATACCTTCGGATATCAGTGTGTTGGCCATTAGCTTATTAAGGATTTCCTTGACAGACTTCTCTAATTCGCTAGGTTCGCCCGTCATTATATATTTTAATAGACATGTGGGGTAGACAAACGAACATGCGGGGTAGACAAACAAACAAGCGGGGTCTAGTTTCAGATAACATAGCTCAACACTTGGAAAATTCTCTTCTTATCTCAGTCAATCACGGGTAGCAAAAAGTTGTCCCAGAGAAACGAATGATGAGTTAAATAAGCGGGGTATCGTAACGGATCTTCCAATAGCTAGGAAATGCTTCCATCATTGTAAATATATCTGTTATGGTGCAGTCTCATCGTCCTAGAAGCGGTCCATAATCCCATAAATGTGTTTTCTAACCGTTCTGGAGCATCATTCTAACGACTAGGGCACATCCAACGGTCATATAACTTCGCCAGGGTGAAGTCCAATTTTGCGCAGTCCTTCTGTTCCAGCGAGGTTCAAATCCCGCGATCCTGCCTCCTGCGAGGTTCCAATCTGTGAAGTCTTCCATCTGGTTTCTGTAGCTTATTGTAGCTTTTCCAACTTAGCTTTCTTTTTATTGAGCTTCCTTGCCTTCTTTATTATTATCTGAGTCTCTCTAACTATTTCTAGAATCCTCTTTCCATTTTTATTCTTATCTTGCCTTAACGTAGTGGTTTCACACTGTTGAGGTGCCCTCAAAGGGTTTGAAGTTAATATCCATTTTATTAACACTTCCTGATTGGACATACTGCTTTCTTGGATATATAGGTCCTTCAAGCCTTCTTGCATTCTTTCAACCTTGAGAGATAATTCTCTTGCCTTCTGTCCCTCTTGCATTGTTACTTTGCTATGTTGCTTTGACTTATCCTCTCATTCTTCTATTAGTCGGTCTATTTTCCTAGCTATGAAATCCATTAATTCTTGCTTTTTCTTTTCTGTAGCTTCTTCCTCTACTTTCCTTCTAATTCGATCCTTCTCAATCCAAGTCTTACCTAACAGTAGTGGGAAAGGGGCGCCGTCTCCAACAAACAAAATGACTTCAAATTCTTCTTCAGTTGATGTTCCATGAACAATAATAGGTACATTAGTAACTCTTCCACATAAGGTTATCATCTTTCCCTTAAAAAATCCTATCCTTCCTAACGAAGGTACCACCGTAGGATTTCCCAAAATTTCCCAAGTTTCTTCTGTCATAGTATTCCCTTGTGTTTCTTCATCCAAGACAAATTCTATGTTGAAGTCTTCTATTCTTGCACTGTTTTGATTTCAGGATTTTTGGTAAAATGATATCTTTATGAACATCCATCGTTTCTTTCAACTGTAATATCGTAGTCTGAACTTCCTCTGATCCTTTCTCTTTATGACTCTCTATCATTTCCTTAGTCTCTTGACTTTCTACATAGTTTTCTTGTCTCATGTTCACTCCTTCAACTTTGACAATAATCCTTGGACAATCCTCAACCTCATGACCAACAACCTTACAACAAAGACAAATAGGGCCTACCTCAGGACATTCCTTAGCAAGATGTCCCGACCTTCTACAATTATAACACAATGTCAATCCTCTTTTTCTTTTAAATGTTCCCCAACCTTTTCTGTACTGCACACTTCCTCTAGGATCATAGTGTTGGATCTGCAATTTGCAAAAATTCTTTATAGGTTCCTGTATCCACTTATTAGTCCAATTTTTTTTTCTATGCATAGGAATAACATATCTTTCTTCATTTCCATTAAATTTACTCAAATCAACTCTTTCTTTCAACTGCGCCCTAGCCTTCAGACTATGACAATATCTATTAAACATACTTAAGTTCATGCTTTCGAAACAAAAATTTGCACTTATCTTTCTCTTGCCAAAGCACAAAGCTTGCTTCTTTAGGATCTTACCTCTTTTCTTTAGATAAATTTACTTTCTTAGAAAAAAGCTCCACAAGTCAACTCAAGTAGAGTACTGCACACTTCAGCAACAGATCTACGCACAAAGATTCTCTTTTTATTTACTTCAGTTCCCAATAATCACAGTTCCAGGTCCCAACAACGAAACCATTTGTTGGCACAGGGGCAGACCCAGGGTTCAACGCTTAACAACGCACTAAAAAAACACCGACTATCAACCCTTTTGGCAACACCTGTGAAGCTGACGAAGTCTCACCCGAGGTAGAAGCAAGGGGGGTTATAGGACGCAGGTGTCTGTAACCAACATGGGACACATATCTGTGATAATAAGACTTCACAGAATATTCTATTAACGCTTAGGAAGTGACATGCATTAGTTTATTAACCTTATTAACATAACAAAACATAATCAAAGATAGATCTAGCATAGTAACAACAAAATATTATGCACCTTAAACACTTATCACTTAGCACTGTGAATTAGATCTAGCATTTTAACATAAGAAAAGAATTTAAGCAACACATACATATCCATTACACATCCTAATCTAATAACTAAGAAAAACATAACAGAGATAACATTGCAAAAAGAAAACCATGAGACTCCAGATATATGTGGTTCACCCTAGGGTGGGGCTACGTCCACAAACTGTTTCGCCTCTTTATTATTCGCCAAATATAACATTCATTCACTCCCGTGCACTAAGCCACATAGTCAAGATTCGCATCAGACAAGATATCTACGCACTGAGCACCAGATTCTCCTTCCAAAACTAGGTCAAATGCACATAGCCAAATCACAACATTTGCACCTTCTACAAAATCATAGTCACACACATACATGCCTTTGCACAAAACAACTTTTTTCACACAAAACCACATTCACTTCCCCCCTTGTACAATACATTCTTCTTTATTTATATTATACAACCCCTTACAATAAGGCCTAAACATGGGAAAACCCCATGGGTCGACATCCCATAAACCCGTTACAAAACCCTAGAGGACCCTTTATTGGGTGCAAATAACCCTCAAAATTAGTAAGATCTGTGATCTTAGCTCTTCTTGGGTGCTCCTTCTTCGACCAATGTGTCGAGGTCCAAAAGTGGGTCAAATATCACCAAATTTTCCGCAAAACTTGGTCGAGGGCCAACACATACGACCTGTGCAAAAAGTGGAAGGGCCTGTGTCAAGTTGAATTGGTTCCCATCAGGAGTCCGACGAGCCAATTCGGCTCAGTGACTTGAATGATCCTAGACCGGGAGGTCGAGCAACCCTTTGGAGAGAAGGGGGGTTTGCGCCAAGATGTCATGTATGGCTTGTTTAAAAGGCTAGTTGCTAATAAACACTGCATAAAAGAATGAGCTTCTTCAGCAGAGGAATCCATGGCCAGAATAACATGGGTAGAGGAAATTGGAACATGAGCCCTAGAAGGCCAAGGTTTTCAATACATTTTGATGCAGATCCACAAGAGTTGAACCAGCTCTTCCAAGCTGGATTTTTAACCTGGATTGGACAAGGGGTATTCCAACCTAGGCCAAAAATGCCTCCCTTCCAACCCCAACATGTCCTTGGTATCCTAGTTCCCCCTCATGTATCATTACAACCCGAAGTCCTTGAAAATGATGGATGGCAAGGGATTGTTCATCCAACAGTCTCCCAACATCATGGCTGGCCCAATTTGTCTCTACCCACTCCTCCTCCATCGATTCACCCATTTGTCCAAGTTTCCCCTGCACACTCACCTATATAGTCTTCCCACACAAGAAAGAGGCTCAAAACCGAATCCCACTATGCACATGATAAAGAAAAATCTGTTGTTTCCCCTCCTCTCCCTCAAGTGATTCCGCCAAATCCGTTTAATTTCACATGCACTTGAGAGATGATTTCTCTCATGTTATCAGTGAGATCAGGACTAAAGGCTCCACACAACCTAAGGCTAATTCAGAGAAATCAAAGGGAGACAATAGCAACAAAGGGAAAATTTCCTCCCAAAGTGGAAAATATGGTTTTTGAGTGTATTTATTTATTGATTGTTGAGAACAATTGATTGTTGAAGTTTTTGGACAACACACCATTTTTGGATATTTTGGATATTATATTTTTGGATATGGTTTAAAATATCATTGATATTAATTTCAAATTATGAGAATGATGATGGGAGCCACAAGGAGGGATGTGTTTGATTTATTGACTTGTTATGTTTATTTTTGTTAAGAAACTAAAGGGAGTCACAAGGGGTCCTAAATACCCTTATTATTATTATATTAATTCTTCCCCTAAACTAAACATTAGTTGAGTTTTAGTTAACTTAACTAAAAGAGGTAGTTTAACTACTTCAACTAATTGTTATTGCTTAAAGGAAAAAGAGAAGGAAGAACAAGTGGAGAATAGAAGGAGAAATCATACTAAGGTCCGCTCTTGAGTTTTATTGAGATAGTTCAGTTTTCATTCATTCATTAATTCATTGAAAGCCTAATTCTCTTTTATGACAACATGGTCCTATTGTAGACAACAATATTCAAGGCTGAATTACATCATTCAGACACTTGTTTTCAAACGTGTTGATCTATCTTTGATAGTCTCTATAGACTTGTCTGTTTATGAATTAAATTTCATGACTGATAAAGGATATTGTGCAGAGTCGAGTGGGCAACAATCTGTGGCAAGTTGATCCAACTTTTAAAGTTTAATTTTTTTACTTTCTGTCAGAAGTCCTTTTGTATGGTTTTCATTAGGGACATCTAAGTTTGACTTTGGTCCAAACTTCCTCAGGGATTTTTGTAAAGAGAATGATTATTTTGATTTATTGGAATGAAATAAGCGATTGCTATTTTGTCTCATCTGTGTTAAATATTGACTTGGTATTTTTTATTTTGTCTCCACATTTAATTTTGCATCTGTTATATTCAGAAAATTATATAAAGATATTGAATTTTACAACAATATTTTATTATAAAAAAACAACCTAAATCCTTGTAACTAATACTTGTGGATTAGGAAACAAATTTTGAGGCTATAAAACATAGAGTGATATTCCCGTCTATCTTTCCTTTGCCAAGAAAGATATGAAAATGCTTGAGTAAGATTAGTTCATATCTTTTCCTCAACATTTATTTGGCGACCATACTGGGGATATCTTCCATATCTCTCTGGTTGATTTTTATGCTTGATTATAATTGAATATATCTATTTTGATTCTTTGACTATTTCAATTCTTAATGACTGTACCTGTTGCAAGGAAACCTAATATTGAGCCTAGTCTTCAAGATCAAACCAACATTGCTTTAAAATTGTTTAATAACATCTTAGCTATCGCTAATACCTGGGTTGAACTTAATCTCTCATGGGAAGCAATTGAACAAGACATAAGTGCCCAAGAATGTTGGGAGGCTAGGCATATACAACTAGGAAATCAACCATAACTTTCTTTTTCCTTCGATTTTGATCTTCTTTTCATGTCCTTAGACCCTCGTGTTTCTAGGAGAAGAAGAGGTTTATCACCAAAAATTAATCCTATTGGTGAAATAGGAAGAAGGAACGTTGTGTTATCAACCCAACAAATTAGTCTAAGGAGAACCTTGTCTGATTCATCCAGTTCGTCTTTCTCTCCCTTACATATCATCCACAAGATGGCATCTAGTTGTGGTTCTAGTGGCACTAGAGGTGCTTCTTCATCTCAACTTTCATCTTCGTCAGTGATTAGTAGCTTGTATAGTCACCAAGTCCCTGTCCAATCTACCACAACCCCCGCCAAAGTCATTAAAAAGTATGGGATTTTTTATTTTGAAGAAGATGCTACAACTGCCTCGTGACATGTTTCCCGCCCTCTTAACCTAGCACCTCCTACTCATCCACTCCCTACGTTCAAAGAGAATCTCCATAGGTTTTTAGGGAATGACACTGTCACTACGAATGAACACTTGGTGGCATTTTCTAATTCCTGTCACAACATAGGAGCCAATGACAATGATACTTGTATGAACTTATTTGTCAATTCCTCTGAAGGGAAGGCTGCAACCGATTTCTTTGATCTCCCTAATATTATTTTATCTACTTGGGAGGATTTATTCTATTGGTTCAAATCTACCTATGGGAAATCCAAAATCCCAGCCGAGCAGTTACGAGAGTACAATAACATCACTTATAAGGATGGTGAGACTATCAAGTCCTTCAACTTACGTTTCACCAAGTTATGCAATCAAGTCCATGAACTCATTCGACCTCAGAACCAAGATGCTTTCATGCATTATTATAATGCATTACCTTCCCTCTATCATCATAGGATTGAGGAAAAGGCCATTGATAACCTCAGTTCTGCTCTACATACTTGTTTAGAGTATGAAGAACAACTTGAAAGAACATGTCTTCCTAAAGGAGACTCAGTTAAACATACATACATGTCCGCCCTCTTACATATTGTATAAGACATGACTAATCGAATGATAGCATACAAGTGAAAAGGAAATGTATCCTCTCTTACCCTTGGAGCTTCATCTTCTTCTGCACACCCCTTTAGAAATCCAAATGAAAATAATTTTCAGCCTAAAGCTACCATGCCTCGTATTTGGTGTAACTTTTGTGAGGAACACCATGAGGAAAGTACATGTGAGGTAAAGAAGAATTCCAGAGATAAAATATTTGGCAAGAGATCTGAAACTACCATTGTTGTCATAGACTTTGTAGTGCCAGAAGATGTCATGATCATAAACACTAGGAATAAATCCTATGCTCCCAAAATCAAATATGATCCTCCTCGCAGTTCTTCTAGACCAAGCTCATCTTCACCAGCTGCTACTGTTAAGGTTTCCAAGGTTCCTAAAAGTTAAGGAGCTACCTCCCCTCTCCCCTCTTACAAATACAACATTCTAAATCAGTTGGCCAACATCAAAGCAGATGCAACCCTTCTGGACATGGTTTCTGTCCCTGAACAACATAAGCATATAAAACAATTCATGGAAGGAAAAAATTCCGTTGTAGATAACCTCTCTAAAGAGGTAGATGAAGAGGATTCATTTGTAAATAAAGTAGGTGTACATAACTTTAGATACCCTATAAAAAAACCCTCGTTTTATATTTCTGTAAAGATTATGGATAAGATTGCCCATTGTTGCCTCATCGACGACGGTTCAGGTCCAAGTGTAATGTTGAAGATTATTATGGAAGATCTAGGCTTGTCTTGTACAAATGAAAATTCCAGAAGCATGCTCTCTTATAATAGTCTACAACAAACGACCATACGTGAAATCAAGGATGTGACCTTGGTTTTGTGCGCGCACCCTAAAATAAGGACCACCCTTAATATTTAGATTATCGATATGCCAATATGTAACTACTCGATCATCTTAGGAAGATATTGGAAAGCTTTGACGGGTGGATACCTCTCACTCAACAAGACACACTTATCCGTTCCTCGAAATGGTAAAAACATCATACTCCTTAGAGAGGGGAGAATTTCACCTTACATAGAAAATGTCCCATAGCCTAATGTGAATTATATCGAGGAGGACCTAGGAGTGTATTCCATCTTTGTCGAGGAGGACAACACTACCTTGGACCAAATGAACTTTGACTACGGGATGTGGCATATGCACTTTGATGGTTCAAGCTCCAATGAAGGAAACATAGCTGGTATTATCTTGTACTCCCCTGTGGGTAAAATTCATAAATTTTCCTATAGGTTCGAGTTTTCTTTCACAAACAATGTCACTAAATTCGAAGAATTACTGTTAGGCATTAAAAATGCCTATAATCTGGGTTGTGGTCACCTTACAGTTTTTGGGGATTCCGAGCTTGTTGTGAACCTTGTACGTAAGATATACTCTCCTAGAAACAAGTTGATGAAACACTACACCCAAACTGTTTGGGAACTTATCTTGAACCTAGTATCTTTCAACATCACTCATGTTAAAAGGGAATTGAACTCAGTAGCTGATCGGTTAGATATTTTTGCAGCCTATCCTAATCGACAACTTCTGCCACAAAGTCCTGATTATACTTTTCAATCTCTGTATCGTCCACATATCCCTGACATTATAGAATTATGGAAAGTATTCTCTAGTGATGAAAGCATCTTTGCTTTCATTCAAAATGAACCTTATAAGCCTAAGGAGATTATATCAATGGAAGATAACAATATTCCTAAAGGATTTACTCTAGAAATTTCATTTTCATCGAGTTATGTAGGTAACAAAGAGAAACATAAAGAAGAGGAGTCGAAAAATAAAGTTGGTGAAACCATTTCCTTGAACATTGGAACACCCGAGCCTCCAAAGAATGTCAAAATAGGTGCCTAATGTTCCGATGAAGAGAAATTTAAATGTTCCAGACTGCTTGGTGAATTTCAAGATGTTTTTTCTTGTTCTTATGAGGATTTTTGTGGTTTTGATCCTCCTCTTATACAACATGCCATACCTATCAAGGAGGGAATAAAACTAGCTAGGAAAAAACAAAGAACCATTAACTCTGCGCTGGAAGAAACTATTTGAAAGGAATGGGAAAAACTCTTGAAGGTTGGGATCATATTCTCGGTTAACTATTCTAAATGGGTTTCTAATTTGGTTCCCATTCAGAAAACAACTGGTCAAATTAGATTATGCGTAGATTTTTGTGCATTGAATCGGGATAGTATAAAAGATCACTTTCCTCTCCCTAATATGGAAATGCTTTTGCAGCAAGTTGCAGGGTCATAGATGATGTCCTTACTTGACGATTTCTCTGGTTACAATAAAATCAAGGTAAAAAGGGAAGATAAATATAATGTTGATACTGAGAGGGGGGTGAATGAGTATCAAGTAAAATTTGAAAACTTTTTCAACTTATACTTCAACCATATTATATATTCAATTATATCCAATGAGAAATGAACAATAGTAGAAGAGTTACACCAATACACCACAATACACCATGCACAATATATAAGAAATAATCAATAGTTATTGTTTAAGGGAAGTAATGGCTTCTAAGGTAGCTATAACTTCCAAATATAAAGGGAGGGATAAACCTCAAAAGGAAGATACAATCCTCCAATATCAAGAGATTTTTGACCTATCCGTCCTTGCCCCTTCCTTCCACCCAATAATATATGAGAGATAATAAAACTTTACATTAAATTATCACCATCAACCAACCATCACATAGAACCTGCTAATGCTTCCCGAGACTTCTTCAAATTATGAAATTCTTCACTTCTTGGAATACTACGATCCTATAGATAATATTACTCAATGTATTCTCTGAAACCCCTCCAAGTTTCACTCCTTGAATCCTCCCAGAAAAGGAGTTATAGATAGAATAGTAGACCTTATTGAATTATGGTTTATTCAGGATAGCGAACTTGTACATCATGCCCCACACTCAATATTTAACATAAGATTCTGAAATTTGTACACAGGAAAATACAACCCGTACTATTTCCAATGCAATTGGTCTCACTTCATTTGGATTCTCTATGAAGACGTTATGACTGTTTTACCCGGAACACCTGTTTATGACTAGCTTCAAGACTAGTAAAAAACCCTATCTTCCACAGAGTGTATCTCCAAACTTGTAGCGAATAAAGAGCTTAATTTGTTTACCAAAGGTACCTAGATATGTCTTATCAATAGCATACCAATTTCACCATATGAATAGTTCTAGAAAAAATGTTATAGTGAAAATGGTAATATGACTTGTAAATAACATACCTTAGAACACATCACCAAAATATTTCATCGTCCCTTGAATTTCGGCCTTCTTTACTTCAAATTTCCTCTGAAATTTAACTTATATCTCCTTGCTCATTAACAAACTTGTGTGTGTTGAAAAATGAATGTTTAATGAGATGTATTTATACCCTTTATGTCACTTCCTTTTAACATTAGGGTTGACTTGACACTTTCTTATTTTGTAATTCTTTTCTTTGATTATCTTCAGAGCCGACCTGTACTTCCTTCTTCAATTCACTTTGTCATCTTCAAAAATTCATTTCTCCTCAACCATGAGGATCCACGTGACGTTCCACCTACCACCGGAAACACCATGATGTATACTATCCATCCATGGGTGTTGTATATGCATGTGCATTTTCCTTCATGTCCAAATACCTTCATCAATCTTGGGGTCCAAAACCAATGACTAGGGTTGGCATCAATGACACCAACCAATCTTCCAACAATACCCCCCTTTGTCATTGATGTCAACACTCATGCTCCCCCTCTCATCGTGATCCCGATTTCTCTCCCCCTTTGAAATCAATGGAAAAGTGTGGGGTTGCTCCCCATGATTTCAATGGAATAAGGTGACCTTCTTCTTTGGGGCTGCTCCCTTTGAACATGTGGCATTCAATAATACTTCATCATTATTTTTGGTCTTTGGGACTTTTTATTCCTTGGAATCCTTTTGTGTGGATTCTGTCTTATCTCTCTTTTTCATGTCTAGGATGTATATGTTGTTCGGTCTTCTTGTTGCAGTTGCAACCAATCTTCCTGGGTTATTTTCTCTGATTTTACATTTTATGACTCAAACATAAGAGTGTATCTTTGATCACATATTTTGATGACACTGAGGAGACTATGCTTCAGATATTCAACCAATAAGACTTTTACTGCTTTTACATTCTCACTTCCAAGCTTTACAGTTCCTTTTCCAAGTATTTAGGTAGATGAGTCATCTCCAAATGCAACATTTCCACCCTTTTTCTTCAAGATGACAAATTTGCTTTGATCTCTGGTCATATGAGATGAGAACCCACTGTCTATGAACCATTATTCTTCTTCTTTGTTTTCTTTAGCGACCAATGCTATTCGACAATTTTCATTGTGTGGAATTTATTTTCTTTTCCATGTTGTAGTTGGTATAGGGACATTTGGCATATGATTATCTTCCTTCATCTCTCAATCTCGTGCTTTGTGACCAAGATTATTGCACTTGTAAAATACAATATTTTGATCTATTAATGGGTAAAATGGATTATAATTTCCGTTGACATGTATATGAACATTTCCATATCTACTATTTGCACCATTCATGTAGCTTGCGTACTTATTCCTTTTATTGATTCTACAATTGATTTACTTGTGTTCAAAATTTCCACAAGTATAACAATGTCCAAGAAAGAAATTTTGATACCTGGGAGTAAGTGATCTTCTTTGTGGTGTGGTCCATATGGGTTCATGATATATTCTTCTATAGTTTCCCTCATAATGATTTCTTTCATACCTGATGGGAGAGTATCTTCTTGATGTCTCATTCCTTTTGAATTCTACTCTTCTATCTTGTTGTTGAACTTGTTCTGGAGTGTTGGTTTCATCATTTTCATCTTCCTTCTCTTGCTTTGTTGTCTTCAAACTGTCATTGTATCCTAGTCTTGTCTTGTCTTTTGCAGATCATTGACTGCTAAGGATCTCATCTAATTTTTCAGTTCTTTTTTCGAACTTCTTCAACTTTGCTATTGTCAATACTCCCCTTTTGTGTGATCCAATTCTACTTTCATTTTATCATAATCTTCTAATTGTTCCTTCAATCTATCAATGGTCTTTTCAATCTTGTAATTCTCTTCTTCACAACTACTCAATTCACCTTTTAGTATTATGTTTGTGTTTATAAGATTTCTATTTTCAATTTCAACATGCTTCAAATTTTCAATATTCTCATCTTCTTTTTCACTCTCTACATTGTCTTTGTATCTCCAAAAGGAATCAAGGTTGGTTTCTTCATCTAAATATTCTTCAGAAATGATTTCTTCTTCTTTAGGACTCTTGTGATCATCATCCTGGTTTTCTTGGGTTATGAAGAGGACTTATCCTTCATCATTATCTTCTTCATCACTCTCATCTGAGAAGATGTCATCATCCTTGGAGTAGAAGCTCTTTTATTGTTGAGACTTCTCTTTTTATAGTATAAGTTTTCAACAATATTTGCTATTCTACCACAGTTAAAGTATTTGCGAGGAGACTTACCTTTGTATATTCCACTTCCCTTCTGGAGCCTTCTTACAAAATTTGCTAGTTCTTCATCAAGGTCGTTATCCTTGTATTTTGTCTTCTTTATGGATTTAAAGGCCGCTTCATTGTTTGTATGGTCACTTTCTGTACTTTTTCTCATTTCATATGCTATAAGAGACCCATGTAATTCATCCATTTTCATTTTGGTCAAGTCCCTAGTTTCTTCAATGGAGGAGACCTTAACATCATACTTCAAGAGAAGTGATCTCAACACTTTTTGTAGAACCAAGGATTCATTGAGATCTTCACCTATTCCTCTGATAGCATTAATAACTTCATCAACTCTAAGAAAATAGGTTTCAATATCTTCATTTTCATCCATCTTCAAATTTTCAAATTCTTCTCTATGTCGTTGAAGGTTGACCTTCTTAACTTTTGGATCACCTTCATAGATACTCTTGAGTTTGTCCCATAGCTTGATCCAGATTATTTTTGGCACGAAATGAGAATGGAGATATAATAAAGAAATGTATATAGATATCTTATATATTCAATAAAATAATAGAAATGTATTAGGGATGCAACCACAAACATAGAGATACAATAATACACAATTTTCTATTAATGAACGAAAATGTACAAATACTGTAAAATACATAGTGAAAGACTCGCTAGAATGATGGAAACTTATCTCTAAGAAGAGATGTGACAGCTACTCGCATCCGTAAGAAGATGATTGTTACAATGAAGCTCCAAATGCCTTTTTAACATAAGTAAAACAAAAAACCTTAACCCCGTAAGATGAAAATTCAAAAGGTTTGCGGGCCCTGATGGGGGTAGTTGATAGACCAACTTCTCGTGGGCGTAACATTTGCATACAATATTCGTTTGGGGCACTCGATACATCGTTGGAAAGGTCTAACCGAGAATAACGATTTTCGATTGATCTAGGCTAGTGCCATTGGCATCCCCTTGGACCCCAAATCCCCAAAAAACGTCATTTAGGGCCTCAAAATGACCTCGGAAGTTTGGAACCCGAAACATTGTCGAAAAATTGCCAAGGTGGAAAATTGTTTTTCGAGCTAGTGGAATAGGTGGGTGGCCATCGATATGCACTTGGATCAATCCTCCCTCCTTAGGAAGCAATGGTATCTATTGCGTTGAGTTCCCGGGGGAGAGGGGAAAGCGATTGCTGAATCTGAATCTTGGTGAGTTGCTTGCCTTGATGGAGATGTCACGCTGCTTGGTTTGTGGAAGGTTGTCACAAACCTATTGTTGGTGGGGTTGAATCTATTCAACCAGTCGGGCTACCTGAGATGATTGTGTGAAGTTGGAATTTTTGTGCTTTACTGCAATCTTGTCGAGCTTCTTCTGTTGGATAAAAGGTTCTTGGTCTGAGACTGCAGTGGTTGCAATATCCTTTTGTTCACCTTTTGAATAGATTGTGAAGAAGATGAATTTTTTAGTATGAGATACTACCTTGTGGCACTGTTTAGGTGGAATAGTAGTTGGAACTACCTTTGGTATTTTATAGAGATGACCCCGCAAAGAAACGATGACATTGCAGGGTTGAGACTCATAAACAACATGGAAATTCCACATATATGTTGGCCCAAGAGAACATCATAGGCATCCAGTGGGGAAACATCACATTATACCTCATCTTTGAAGGGCTGGATGCCATATGATAAGAGACACTGCTGGATGACACAAATATCTCATCCCTGGCAAAGCCACCCGATGTTGTATGGCTACGGGTGTGGTGTTGTCAACAATCCCAACTGTTTGACGACGTCTGCTGAGATGAGGTTCTTCTGGCTTCCATTATCAACAATAAAATGCAGCGGGGTCCCCTTCACCCACATTTGTGAATGAAAAAAATGCTCCCCCTCTTTAGGATTTGTTGGTTCTTCTGGTTGAATTGTTGCGACCGTGACAATAACAACGGGGACTGCATCGATGATCTGTCTTTTACTAGTATTTTTAGAATCAGATTCCAAATCAGGGTACGATTCATTTTCTCTGATCTCGACCACCAATGACTATTTTGAGCAACATTCATTGGTGTTGTGCCAGGGGATTTTGTGGAAATCACACCATTTCAGTTTGGATGTATCTGTGTAGAGCCCCATGGTATTTTAGAACCAAATTTCATTTGCAGTCTTTGATACCTAGCTTGGTGCACAAGGTATGGAAGGTATTGGTGATCTCTAGAACTGTTTGGCCCCTCTCTTGCCACAGTGTGGTCCATCTCATATACTGGTCCTCATATTTTCCAACAAGGTAATACTATTCCTTTACCACGTCCACAAAAAAATCCCAAGTGGGATTGACCCCATATATTATAGACTCTTCTATGGATCTTTTATCCTAGTAAGTTTCCCACCAATGTTTGACATGGGGGAGATATTTAAGGAGTGCGAAGGTGATCTTTTCCTTGTTAGAAAAATGGTGAATAGAGAAATAACCTTCTAGCAGATTTAACCATTTGTCTAGGGCATCTGCATCTATTTGACCTTCAAATACGAGAATATCAAAATTTAAATTGTACCTTGAAAGGAGAGGTGCTTCCAAAGTGGTTGTTTGCTGAATATGCGCCTGTTGCTATCGACAGACGTTGAAGTACGTGGGACAAATTCTCCATCATTTCGTCCCTCTGTTGCGTGAGAGCTTGCTCAAGCAACAGATTGATATAATCGTCTGCTCCGTCATTTTTATTTTCTTCCGCCATGGAGGGTTTCTTGGGTGTGCGAGAGCGATTGTATTCAAGAGAGACAAGCTTGAGACCCAACTTGCCATACTCATACCTCGTCGGGGACATGCACTGAAAAAAAAAATGATCAAGAGCAACCTGCTCTAATACCACTAATCCAGATTATTTTCGGCACAAAATGAGAGCAGAGATATAATAAATAAATGTACAAAGATATCTCAGATATTCAATAACATAACAGAAATGTATCAGGGACCATAAACACACAGATATAGTAATACACAATTTTCTATTAATGAGCGAAAATGTACAAAGACTGTAAAATACAGAATGAAAGACTCGCTAGAATGGTGGAAGCTTATCTATGAGAAGAGATGTGATGGCTCCAAAGGCCTTTTTAACAAATGTAAAATCCAAAACCCTAACCTCGGAAGATGAAAATCCAAAAGGTTTGCGGGCCCCGATGGGGGTAGTTGATATGTCAACTTCCTGGGGGCATAACTTTTGCATACAATCTATGTTTGGGGCACTCGATACACCATTTGAAAGGTCTAACTGAGAAGAAATATTTTCGACTAGTCCATGCCAATATATTTGGGAACCTTGTGGACCCCAAATCCCCAAAAAATGTCGTTTAGGGCCTCAAAACGACCTCGAAAGTTTGGAACTCGAAACATTGCCAGAAAACTGCTAAGGTGGAAAACTGTTTTTCTATCCAGTGGAATAGGTGGGTGGCCACCGATATCCACCTATATCATACCTCTTTAGCAGTGCTACAACCCATCACTTTTCTAGCAATGGTTGGTGCCAATGCTCCTAGAATAACATGTCTTTCTTTTGAATTACAACTCATAAGATTCTTCTCATTTGGATCGGTTGGAGCATTATTTGGGAACATAACCATTTACAACTGAGTACCAAATGTCTACTCCCAAATATGTTAGGTATTTTTTCACTCTATCACTCCAGTATGCATAATTTCTTCCATCAAATCTTTGGATCCCATTTGAAATGTGCTCATGGTCATCCATCTTTGCTCATGATTTTCCTTCCAGTGGTTAAACTGTTCTAAAGGCAACCTGCTTTGATACCAATTGTTGATACTGAGAGGGGGGTGAATCAGTATCAAGTGAAATTTGAAAACTTTTTCAACTTATACTTCAACCAAATTATATATTCAATTATATCCAATGAGAAATGAACAATAGTAGAAGAGTTACACCAATACACCACAATACACCATGCACAATATATGAGAAATAATCAATAGTTATTGTTCAAGGGAAGTAATGACTTCCAAGGTAGCTACAGATTCCAAATATAAAGGGAGGGATAAACCTCCAAAAGGAAGATACAATCCTCCAATATCAAGAGAGGTTTGACCTCTCCATCCTCGCCCCTTCCTTCCACCCAAGAATATATGAGAGATAATAAAAATTTACATTAAATTATCACCATCAACCAACCATCACATAGAACCAACCAAACAACCATCAATATATGAGAGAACTTGGACGAATAGAAAGGAATTGCTCATCCAATAGTCTCCCAACATCGTGGCTGGCCCAATTTGTCTCTACCTTCTCCTCCTCCACCGATTAACCCAATTATCCAAGTTGCCCCTGCACACTCACATGTGTTGGATTACTGAGAGGGGGGGGGTGAATCAATAATAGAGAAATCTAATCCCTTTTAACCATATAATGTAAGTGTTATATCAATGTAGCATTATCATCCAATATTTGCAGAGTAAATAAACAATGAACAAATGAACAATCATACACATACATAGTACACCAATGTTTTTACGTGGAAAACCAAAGCGAGAGAAAACCATGGAATGCCTTTTCTTATATGTATTGAATAATTACATTCATTGGAAGAAACAACTTACTTTGTTTTCCAACTGAAACTGGAAGGAGGCTCCAACCCCCTAGTTTCTCAAGCTACAACCTAAGGGAAGCTCCAACTCCCCAATTCTTTGGCTACAACCAGAAGGAGGATACAACCCCTATGTTCTTTGGATATAACCAAAAGGTGGCTACAACCAATTGTCCTTTCCCCGTCCAACCACCCTGACGTATAAGTAGAATTATGGAACCACTGTCACACTATCACTGTGAGATATACTGTTGTAAACCTGTACCAATCAACCTGGATCAAACAACATGTACCAATAACCCGAACCATGCATCAATCATCCATCAACCTGTACCTCAACCTGTAATCAAACTATACCATATGAAAGTGCATCAACCATGTACCAAGTATGTATCAATCATGTATCAACTACTCATCAACTATGACTCATCAAGATGTACCAACATCATCAACTATACACCTCATGTATGTGCCAAATCATCAACTACTTGTCTCAACCATGTACCCAACATGTACCTCAACCAAAATATCTCATCAATTTCATCATACAAATCTGATTTGTAACTCTGTAATAGACCTGGTATATATGATCACATACCTCCAAACCGTTCTTAACTTTAACAACAAGAGACTAGCATTTTCATCAAACTGTACTTTAGTCTCACATGACTAGTTTTGGATTAGTCAACAACCCTAACTTGAAATAATCATAACTATGTCCCTGTAATGAATAAAGATCCGGAAATAGTACACAATTTTCTTCAATGTGTTTTATGCAATTTCTCCAGGTGTCACTACTTGGAACCTGTTAGAAAAGGAGTTATAGCAAAAATGACATACCTTGTTGAATTCTGGCTTATTTTAGAGAGGGAACTTGTAGAGCGTGCCCCACACGGAATATTTGTTGTATGGATTTGAAAATTGTACACAGAATACTACATACTGTACTCTAACCAACACATTTGGATCTGTTATGAAGAAGTTATGATGTTTTTACCCGAAACACCTGTTTTATACTAGTTTCAGGACTAACCACAAACCCTACTTTCCACGGAGTGTAAATTTAAAAATACAACGACCCATGAGATGAAATTCATACCAAAACTAATTGGATATGTTTCCTCAATCGCCTCCCAATTTCACGGTCTGAATCATTGTAGACAAAAAATTATTGCGAAAATGGTGAGATGACCTGTAAATAACATACCTTAGAAAGCATCATCAAAAGAATTTATCCTCTCTTGAATTTGAGCCTTATTTACTTCACCTTCCCTCTGAAATTAGGCTTAGATATCCTTTGGTTACCTTAGTCACCTGTAGATATTCAATATGCTCAAGTGTGATTGAAATGAGAGAGCCTTGCCTCTTATTTATACTCTTGAAGTAGCTTCCTTAGAAGCATCTTCTAGGCCACTTTGTCCAAATAGTCACCTATGCCCAACTTTGCCCAATTTTCCACTTGTCCATGTATCCAATAGACACTTGACCACTTAACCCATTTTCCTCATTTTAGGGTTAACCTTCTTATAACCACTTTCCATAATTAAAAAGTTCTCCATTTACTTTATTATTTAAATAATCCTCTTTGATTTTGTCACTTGACTTTATTATTTAAATAATCTTCTTTGACTTTGTCACTTCACTTTATTATTTAAATAATACTCTTTGAATTTTTCACTTCACTTTATTAGTTAAATAATTTCTTCTTTGCAAGCAATTTGACTTCTTTGACCTTTTGGGGCTTCAAGCCAATCATATGGGGCTCCTTCAACTTCGTAAGGCCATAACTCTCAAACCGTGAGGAGTTATGTGACGTTCCACATAGCAACGGAAATGGAATGACATGTACTATCCATATAGAATAGTATTACCTACAAATATATAAAAAATCATATGGTGGTCCTTCAACTTTGAAGGCCATAACTCTCAAACCGTGAGGAGTTATGTGACGTTCCATATGGGGGTCCTTCAACTTCGTAAGGCCATAACTCTCAAAATGTGAGGAGTTATGTGACGTTCCACATACCAATGGAAATGGAATGACATGTAATATCCATATAGAATAGTCTTACCTACAAATATATAAAAAATCATACCATTATACATCAAACAAACTTGGGTCCATTACCCAAACCTTTGTGCTACTAGAATTAGCTACCGAACTTTCTTTAAGGGTTGACATCAATGAAAACCAACCTAATTAATCAACAACTTGTACAGTCTTCCCACGCAAGAAAGAGGCTCAAAACCGAATCCCACCATGCACATGATAAATGAAAAGTTGTTGCTACCCCCTCCTCTCCCTCAAGTGATTCTGCCAAATCCGTTTCATCCCGCATGCACTTGAGAGATGTTTTCTCTCACTGTTCGGTGAGCTTAGGCCTAAAGGCTCCACATAGCCTAAGGATAATTCATATAAATCAAAGGGATACAGTAGCAACAAAGGGGAAATTGTCTCCCAAAGTGGAAAATATGGTTTTTGAGTGTATTTATTTATTGATTGTTGAGAACACTTGATTGCTAAAGTTTTTGGACAACAGACCATTTTTGGATATTTTGGATATTATATTTTTGGATATGGTTTAAAATATCATTGATATTAATTTTCAAATTATGAGAATGATGATGGGAGCCACAAGGAGGGATGTGCTTGATTGATTGACTTGTTGTGTTTATTTTTGTTAAGAAACTAAAGAGAGTCACAAGGGGTCCCACCTACTAGTTATTATTTTATTAAAGACCCTTATTATTATTATACTAATTCTTCCCCTAAACTAAAAGTTAGTTGAGTTTTAGTTAACTTAACTAAAAGAGGTAGTTTAACTACTTCAACTAATTTTGATTGCTTAAAGGCAAAAGAGAAGGAATAACAAGTGGAGAATAGAAGGAGAAAACATACTAAGGCCAACTCTCGAGTTTTATTGAGATAGTTCAGTTTTCATTCATTCATTAATTCATTGAAAGCCAAATTCTCTTTTATGACAGTAGGGTCCTATTGTAGTCAACAAGATTCAAGGCTGAATTACATCATTCAAACACTTGTTTTTTAGAGGTGTTGATCTATCTTTTATAGTCTATGTAGACTTGTCTGTTTATGAATTAAATTTCATGACTGATAAAGGATATTGTGTAGAGTCGAGTGGGCAATAATTTGTGGCAAGCTGATCCAATTTTTAAAGTTCAATTTTTTTACTTTCTGTCAGAAGTCTTTTTGTATGGTTTTCATCGAGGACATCTAAGTTTGACTTTGGTCCAAACTTCCTCAAGGATTTTTGAAAAGAGAGCGATTCTTTTGATTTATTGGAATTGAATAAGCGATTGCTATTCTGTCTCACCCGTGTTAAATATTGACTTGGTATTTTTTCTTTTGTCTCCACATTTAATTTTGCATTTGTTATATTCATAAAATTATATAAAGATATTGAATTTTGCAACAATCTTTTCTTATAAAAAATCAACCTAAACCCTTGTAACTAATACTCGTGGATTAGGAAACAAATTTTGAGGCTATAAAACATAGGGTGATATTCCTGTCTATCTTGCCTTAGCCAAGAAATATATGAAAATGATTGAGTAAGATTATTTCATATATTTTCCTCAACACACCTCATCAACTCATCATTTATATGTACCAATATGTAGCTCAACCACATGCCAAATGCATGCACCAAGACATCCAACAAATATGCCTCTAACAATACATTATAAGATATATCAATGGAGCTCATGTACGTACCGGCCATGTACCATGACATATCAGCCTCAAAAACCATTTACTACAACAAGTACTAAGAAACCAATAGGACCTCTAAACATGTACTAAGTGTTCACTCAATATATCAATGATATATCTCTAGCTAACATCACAAAATCATGATTTATATCATAGAAAAGGTTCCATAACATCACTGAGAACATAACCAACAATATACCTTATCAGGAATGCATCACTCCACACAGTAACATTTGTACCATGCATACAAGATAGATAAGATTCAACACTCAACCATATGTAATCACCATACATACATCAAACACACATGTAAGCATATAATCATGAAAACTTGCAACAAACTATGTCATACCCTGCAAAACAAAGTTATACCATCAAACCATGTTGCAACTCATCTATACACTCCTATTCTTGAGGCTTTTTCCATGTGTACACGACCTATTCCACATATATCTCACATATGTACATGACCTTTCTATAGGTCACCTCACATATGTACGGGACTTCTCCCATAGGAGCTCGCGTATGCTTAAAAAAGAGTGAAGCTTTCTTGATTCTTTATTCCTTCATTCATGTATGGTTGTTCAGTCTTCTTCATCCACTTCTGAGAGTGTCCTGATTTCTTTGTACTTGTACTCTGAGCTTCCAACCTTTCAACATTGTCTTCCTTCCAAGTTACATGTTCTCTTCTTTCCATGCTATATGAAACACTCCTCATTGATTGTCTCCATGAATTCCAACAATCCTGAGCTTTGTGGCAAAAACCACTGCAACTGTAACATCTCATGGTGTGACAATGAGAAGCAATGTGTCCCACTTGATTACATCTTCAACATATTAGGATGTTATGGAACCTTCCAACATATTTCCTTGCATAATGTGTGCAATCCAAATCTTTGTGACCATATTCATTACACGAGAAGCAGTGACCATGAAACACAATTTCATACCTTTGCTTTGGTGTCCACCTTGTAGGTGTCTCTCTTCTGAATTTTCTTTGAGGTGTAGGAATAGATTATTGGTGTCTTGTTTGATACGTTCTTCTGAAAGTTTTCCTTGCTTTGTATAGGTACTTTACTTGCAAATTTTCTTCCACGTTTTGAGAATGTAGGACTTACCTCATGCTTCTTAGAAGTGCTATCTTCAAAGTGTGCAACTTCCTTGTTGTATCCAATACCTAATTTATCATTAGGTGATCTTTGACAATTCAAGATTTCAACCAAGATTGTTGAGCTATTCGTGAACCTTTTTGACTTCTCAATTTGGGTCTTCATATTGAAATTGACTTCAAGGATTTTGCTAATATCATCATCTACCTTCTTCTTTTCTTCTGCTTGATTCATTATATCAGTCTTTGGTCTCTTGATCTCTTCTCCTTGTTTCATGAGTATTTATATTAGTGCCATGGTATGCCTTTGGTACCTTTCTATGGATTCCTTAATGTATTCATCAAGATCAAAATTAGGATCAAAAGTATACTGATCATCTTCTAACACATCTAAAAATTTATCTTTGAGCTTCAACAAATATTCCTCTTCATATATAAGATAACAGTTAGATGATTCTACACAACCTTCTTCTACTTGTGTGTCCATGGATCTCCTTCAATCTTGTAAGGATTATAATGAAGGCCTGCTCTTATACCAATTATTGGACAAAACGACCACACTGAGAGGGGGGGTTGAATCAATGTGAGGCTCTTTTTACACTTCTTTTAAAACTTTATTTAGAAATCACCATTTACTCATTAGTTCTATTCACACTTAGTTTCTTTCATGTAAACATATCTCAAAAAAATACATCAACAATAAAGAAATTTGAACCATCACAATAATGAATACAAAGAGCACCAGATATATGTTTAAGCTTTTTGTATTATATATTACAGGAGACTACACTCTCAGGTTTTATCAACACCAACTGAAAAGAGCACAAACTCAAAGAGAGCACCAACTCTCAATTGCAAGACCCAACCTTCATATCTCAACACCAACCGAGATGTGAGGAATCCAACCCTAAAGTACAAGACCTAACTTGTAGACATAAATCAATCTGTCAAACTGTACCAATAGTCTATACCAAGAACAATGCATCAAATATGCACAAAAAAACCTGTCAAAACAATTTATCACCTCAACCTATCTCATCAATCTCATCATCCAAATATGATCTACTCACAAAGATCAATAATAAAGTCAACTCTCAACCATATGCACAATATCACCAAGTTAACCAACAAGATACCTCTAGAAATACACCATACTCTCCATAAACCAAATACCATAAACCCTTACACAATACCATTTGCCAAAATCATACCTTTAATTCTATAGAAATCATCCCTTTAATTCTGTAGAAATCATCAAGACCTATACCATACCATGCAACAATTGAAACAATTCTAATATGAAAATTTGATGTGGTTTCCAAACTGCCAACTTTATGTAGTTTCCAAATCTATTGTCGTGGTTTTGCTGTCGTGATTATGCTACTGCAGTTCTGCTATCGCGATTTTGCTGTCATGGTTTTGTTGTCGCGATTCTTCTGCCACGATTCTGCTGCTGCGGTTCTACTGTCGCGATTCTTCTACTATGGTTCTATTGTCGCAATTCTTCTTCCATGATTTTTCTGTATCAATAATACTTTCCCAAATAACCTTTCACAAATAGATATTCAATATTCTCAAAGATCATACACATAAGAGGCCCTTTCTCTCTTATTTATACTTCTAAAAGTAGCTTCCTCTAGGGGTTATCTTATAACCAACTTACCTAACTTCCTTCATTTTGGGCTAACCCACTTCTAACCACTTTGTCCACTTATGAACACTTTATTCACAAATAGTAAACTCTCCACTTCTAGATGCAAATAATTTATTTTTAATTTTTTTCTTGTTGCAACCACTTAAACCATGACTAACCACTTTGACTAGTCAACTTCTTCTAGGATCTTCTAGAATGATTTGACTTATTTGACCTTGTTGACTTCTTTGACCTTCTAGGGGCTTCTATATAACTCATGAGGGTTGTCCAACTTCACATGGACATAACTCTCTAACCTTCAGGAGTTACGGGATATTCCACATATCACCGGAAATGACATGATATATACTATCCATCGAGAATAATTTCTCCTACAAATTTCATTGATCTTCATTACATTATTCCTCAATCAAACTTGGGATCCTTAACCACATTGCTAGGCTAATCAACCACCTAACCATTTGGAATTCACAAAGCATCTTCCCGTGAGGGATTTCACCATAAGGGGACCACTTCGAGAAATTTATTCAAGAGCATCTTCCCGTGAGGGATTTCAACATAAGGGGACCACTTTGTAGTTTATCCATTTTTTTCTTCCTATAAACCATGACATAACATCAATGATACAACTCCGTTTAATATAAAGATATCATTATGACACCACTTGAAATCAACCCTTTGACAACAATTAGATCAATGAACATATAACCAATAATCAATATATCAATGATACAAAAACATCACTATGACAATACTTGACATCAACCCTTTGACATTAATGAAAACATAGTACAATAATCACCCCCTTTGGCATTGATGGGAACACAAACATTGATGTCAACACAAATAATTGATGGCAACACTTGGACATGGAAATGCTCATTCTCCCTCTGTGATCATCACTCCTCATCAATGTTCATCTTGCCACATCAATGTGACTATCTCTCCCCCTTTGAAATCAATGGAAAAGGGTAGTTCTCTCCTTGGGGTTGCTCTCCCTACCTGAACTCTCCTTGGGGCTGCTCCCCTTGTCTGGATGCCTTTGAGCTTCCTCTAAATAATCGCTCCCCCTTTGGACAAGGGATATCACTCTAATGCAATGTTGATGACATGGCTTCCTATCATCTCTCCTCCTAGAACCATGCTACTGCAACCAATCATGGGAAGAAGAATAACTCCCTCTGTGGGTATGTCTCCCCTATCTTCTTTGCAAGATGAAAAATATGCTACCACTACAATCTACTTCTACTGGAAATCCTACTGCTCAACTAGAACATAGAGCAACTGATCAATAATGATATTCTCTTATTATGAATATCCTTGGACCTATCCATGCATCAAACACGTGCCACACCATACATCATGAAGAAAAATATATGTCAAAAATGAATAAAGAATCATGAACAAAACACCAACCATGTACATCTTATGCCACACTGTGTTGTAAGCATGCACACCACCCATGCACATCAACAATGCACATCAATACCATACAATATACCATAATTTATCATCAATGGATTTTATTAACCATATGCCAAGAGCATGTGCCAACTGTGTGCCAACCATATGCCTCTACCAATATGCCAACCATGTGCCTCAAACAAGTGTCATATCACTCATGATATTCCTGTACCATGAACCAAGTGTCACAACCATGCATCTCAACCATTAATATATCAACCAAACATCTCAACTATATCATCTCATACATCATGTACCAAAGAAAGTGCATCAACCTTAGATCAAGATATGACTCATCAATGATGTACAACATAACCAACTCATCAACTCATCAACTACATGTACCAATATGTAGCTCAACCACATGCAAAATGAATGCACCAAGACATCTAAAAAATATAACTCTAACAATACATTATAATATATATCAATGGAGCTCAAATATGTACTAGCCATGTCATATGACATATCTTCCTAAAAAACCATTCACTACAACAAGTACTAAGAAGCCAATAGGACCTCTAAACATGTACTAAGAGTGTCCCTCAATACATCAACAATATATCTCTAGATATCATGAAATAATGTAATATCCCTAAGGCCAAACCCAATTGTAAATGTAAATACAAATGTAATTAAGTTGGTGAGATGTTTTGATATCATTTTTGTATGCACATTTCATGGTATAGTGCACGCATGTACTGCGCAGTAAAATGAGGAAGTTTGCACATTCTAGGATACTGCGCACAACAACTTAAGTGTGCGCGATTGTGAGGCCATGGAGCCTTTGTGTATATGCTGTGTTTTATAGGCTGGTGAGCCAATTATTATAAGCTAGGATGATTATGTTTTGATTAGGCCGGAGATCCTAGATGTTAAAGGCCAGTGCACCTATTTTTTTGTATATGTGTCATAATTAATATAAAATACATCGTTGCGTGCAGACCGACCACGATAAAAGATATGGGGGACTAAACTCCACTGGTTAGGGAAAGGGAGGGGCCTAAAAGTTAACTAAAATGGCTAAGTTAGGGAGCTTAAGCCAAAAAGGAATATTATATTAATATTTCTTAAATCATAAAGTATGGATAATTATTTTATCCTAAGTTCTAAAATTGGGGACAAGTGGGGCCAAAGTAACTCCCAACATGACAAGTGTCAAGTTGGGGACATGCATACATATTGTTGGGACTTAGTTCATTTTCCCATATTTTCCATCATTCTTCCCATCACTCCTACCATCATTCAACCATCCAGTCATTCATCCATGAACATGCACACACCCATTGGGCTATCCTTCGTATCTTCATGACTGTACCTGAACCTATATCCATAACCATACCTATTGGTGTAGCTGGTTAGCTTGGGAGTTGGATTGAAGAAGCGGTTTATCAGGCCCATGGGATATTGAAGAGACGGGTTGTCAAGCCCGTGAGCAAATCTATGGGTGAGATAATTGTTGGGAATTGATTTCTTGAAGGTGCTAAACTGTAGCTACAGTGCTCTGAGACTTCCTGTCTATCCTGTTGCTGAAGCCCGGAAAGGAAGTGGGGCAGCCGAAGGACTGTTGAGAAAAGAAGGGGCACACTTCCTGGTTGGGACAGGCATGCGGGGAATGAGAGAATGTAGGTTGTTAGTTTGATTTGGCACCTGAGATAGAGTCTTTCCTGTTGTCTATGAGCCTTTAGCCTGGTTAGGAATCCCTTTACTTGGGTGGAGTTTAGTCCCATCTCGGGAGTGACTCACTGTTGAGAGTGATGAACAGTGTGGTCTAAGGATGGGAGGTCCATGGAAGGTCTGCACACAATTGGTGACATTCTTACCAAGATAAGTGCCAATTGTGTGATAAATTTACACACTGCATTGTTATTTACGTGCTTGTTTTTATGGGTTATCCTATGTGCGGTTATAACTATGTTTATTTTTATGGGTATTTTACGTATATGCTGCATGTATAGGTTTACTATTATTTGAGTGTGAATCCATGCATTTACATATGTATTTGGCTGTTTACGTGTTACATATATATATATTTCCTTAAGAGTTCTATGTGTATATAATTTAATTGCATGCAGTTTGAAAAATTTATGTGGCATAGCTCAGTTAGATGCTGGGTATGTTACAGTATGTTACATAGAGAGAACATAAAGAGTTCTCTGGCGTAGCGTGGCCTGACATGGATGGTCGGGGATGTTCCAATATGGCATCAGAGCTTCAATTTTCAACGCTAAGCCTGAATGGGCTGAAAAAGTTGAGTGGAAGCGAAATTTCATAGAGAATCTATTTCGAAGTGGCCAAATTTCGAGTTGCAGAACGTCCATGATATATTTTAGAAACAACGACGCAAAATTGGGAAAAAGCCCCAATTTCTGTTGTTAAATTCATGGGAAAATTGAGAAATTCGGCCATGTGGTGAGATATTCTTGATTTAATATCTATTCTAACAAATTCAGACTTGGAATTGGTCGAATTTGAAGTTACAGTGAAGCCATTACAATTGGAGCGAGTTTTGTAATTAAAATTCGCAATTCGTGAATTGATTTTGGGAAAAATCCGTTCCATAAATGTCAACCCACAACAATTTGTTGTTGCAGAGGTTGAATTGGTGTTATCGAGGTGAAATTGAATGAATTTCGTGGTTGCAGAATGTCTATGGTAAATTGGGGGAAAAAAAAAAGTTAAGAAAAAACCCCAATTTTTGCAGCGGAATTCACGAGGAATCGATGCGCATAGAAGTGAATGTGCGCTGGTGGGCGCACTAAAAATGTGTGATGCATAGTAAAAGCTTGTGATATGTAAAAGAATTGGGCACTGTGTGGAAAAATATTGGTGTGCTGGTGTGCGCGCTAAATTTTGGCGCCACACGAAAAAATGTTAATGTTCGGCTGCACGCGAAAAAATGTTATTGTGCGGGTGCACGCGCTAAAATTTGGCACCGCGCAGAAAAATGTTGGTTTGCGGGTGCGCGCGCTAAATTTTGGCGTCGCACGGAAAAATGTTGGTGTGCAAGTGCACACACTAAATTTAGCATTGCGTAGTGTGCACACACATAATAATGGTGTGCGTGGTGTGCACAGTATTGGTTGAGCGCAGAGAAACTTTGTTGGTACGCACGCAATGTGGGTATATGTTGTCACACAAAAATTTAGTTAATGGTGCGTGCAGGATATTGGTGTGCGGTGGGGGCGTACTAAAATTTGGCATGGTGCAGTGCGTAGAGTGAAATGCATGTGAAATATCAACGCACAATACAAATACTGCGCACAACAGGTAATAGTGCAAGAACCAAAACTGCGCGTGGTGGTTATTGGCGTGCGACACAAAACTAGTGCGCGCAAGTTATTGGCGCAACAAAGAAGTGATACATAGTGGTTTTAAAGTGCACGAAGCACGCTTTACCTTGTGTTGTTGTTGTGCATGGTGAATATGGGTTTACAGGTTGGAATTTGTGCATGCAAAGTTGTTAGAAGGGTGAACAACAATAGAAAACCAGTGATTTCTGCGACGTTTTATATCATTTGAACATCATCTTTTTGCAGTGCGTTTTTGAGGCCCTTAAGAGCGTTTTTAGGCACTCAAAAACCATGAGAACAAAGTGTGCCAAGGCATTGTCTCTACAAATCAAATAAAATAGCTCGGAGATAGCTTTCTAATGGTGTAAACTGTTTGTCAAACAGAGCTTTTATGAGAAAGTTACAACACAAACAGTGGAGGGTAAATTTTAAGACCCATCTAACTTCAAAGAGTCATAACTTTCTGCTCTGGAATCAGATTGAGGCACATGAGCAGTCAATGGAAATATATTGAACCATATAAGACATTCCAAGAGCTCAATTAAATTTCTGGGCATGTTAAGAGTATTTAATATGGCAAAGAAGGTACCTGTAGCATACTAGTTATAGTATGATATTTTGGTATGGAATTTCAGCAGGCTGTAACTAGCATCCCAGAACCCAGAAAGAGGTGAAACTTGGAAAAAATGTCCATAATATGTATATGAAGAAACCCAATTGATATTCTACTAAAAATCCAAAGGAGTAGGTGCGAAATTTCTTAATTGTAACGCAGAGTTGTGCCAAGTTGAAAAATGAACAGAAAAATTAATGGGCAATTTTTAAATAGCCATAACTTTCTGCTCAAGACTCAGAATTGAGCATGGGAGCAGGCGTCAGAAAGGTATTGGAAAATGGAATCTAAATATCTACCTATAAAATTTATCTAGGCATTCCATGTTTCAAGAAATAAGAAGAAAGAATTCTGATATATATTATTGAACTAGAATGGTTCATATTTCCATGAAATTGTTGAAGCAATTAGCCTGGCAAAGTTTTGTTGACTGCACATTTTGCAGAGTTAAAAAAAACTATATCAGTTCAAGATCAACATATATATCTAGAGTAATGGAAGAGGCACAAGGTAATTACAGCCAGGAAGATGAGATTAGAGGGATGGATTGTTGGAAGATTGGTTGTTGTCATTGATGTCAACCCTGGTCATGGGTTTTGGACTGCAAGATTGATGAAGATATTTGTACATGAAGGGAAATGCACATGTAGATACAACACCCATGAATGGATAGTATACATCATGTTGTTTCTAGTGGTATGTTGGAAATCACATGGATCCTCATGGTTGAGGAGAAATGAATTTTTGAAGATGACAAAGTGAATTGAAGAATGAAGTACATGTAGGCCCTGAAAATAATTAAAGAAAAGAATTACAAAATAAGAAAGTGTCAGGTCGGCCCTAATGTTAAAATGAAGTGACATAAATGGTATAAATAAACATCATTATACATTCATTTGACACAAGTTGAATTTCATAGGAAATAAGAAGAAAAGAAGGCCAGATTTCAAGGGAGGATGAAGTCTTTTGGTGATGTGTTCTAAGGTATGTTATTTTCAGGTCATCTTACCATTTTTGCTATAACCTTTTTTCTAGAACGATTCAGATGATTAAATCGCTATGGTATTGAGAATACATATCAAGGTGCCTCTGGTGAAAATTTCATCTCTTGATTCACTATAATTATGGAGATACACTCTGTGGAAGATAGGGTTTGTGACCAGTCCTGAAGCTAGTCAATAAACAAGTGTTCCAGGTAAAAAAATCATAACTTCTTCATAGAGAATCCAAATGAAGTGGGACAAATTTTATTGGAAAGAGTACGGACTCCAGTTTCTTGTGTACAAGTTTCAGAATCAGATGTTAATTATTGAGCGCGGGGCATTCTGTGCAAGTTCACTCTCCTGGATAGACCAAAATTGAATAAAGTCTACCATTCTTTGTATAACCTCTTTTTGGGGAGGATTCAAGGAGTGAAAATTGGAGGAATTTTAGAGAATACATTGATTAATATTATCTACAGGATCAAAGTACTCCAAGAATTGAAGAATTGTAGAAATTGAAGACGTCTCAAGAATCATTATCAAGTTCTATGTGATGATTGGTTGATGGTGATGATTTAATGTAAAGTTTTATTATCTCTCATATATTCTTGGGTGGAAGGAAGGGGAAAGGATGGAGAGTTCAAATATGTCTTGATATTGGAGGATTGTATCTTCCTCTTGGAGGTTTATCCCTCCCTTTACA
>ML812360.1:78991-100775 GCA_009831015.1 Picea engelmannii
TGAATGGTTTAAATATAAGTTGAAAAAGGTTTTAAATTGTACTTGATACTGATTCACCCCCCTTTCAGTATCAACATGGATGTCCATTTGGGCGTTGAAGGAACAAACTCCAATGGACATGGAGAAGGAAGGGATGAAAACATGAATATGGCAGAGACCATTAAAAATTTGCAGAAGGATGTACAAAGCCATAAAGATGATAATGAAAGGCTTATGGAAGCCAAGGAGCAACATGATGACTTTAACATGAATATATTGCAGAGCTTGAACATAATAAAAAATAAATTGGACAAGTAGGGTGGCTCAAACAAATCTGAAAGTCATAGGCCTCCCGATGAGAAAAAAAGAACCAAAAGTGTTAGTAGACATCACCGCCACTCTCTGAGGCATTCCAATAAGAGATCACACAACAACTCAATTCCATCCCCTGTTAGGAAGCATAAGGGGTCTGGGGTGGATGAGCTATGAGGAGAAATGAACAAAATCAAACCTCCTACATTTGATGATGAGCACAAGAAGGATGAAGATGCAGAGACATGGTTGTTGGGCATGAGAAAGTATTTTCAATTTCATAATTATTCTTCCCTTGAATAAGGTAGAATTGCTATCTATCAACTCAAGGGAAAGGCATCCATGTGGTGGGATCAGTTTGTGCAGGTGCAACACATTTAAGAGAAAAGTGTTACTTGGAAGGAATTCAAGAAGTATTTTGAGAAGAAATACTTGACTAAGATATACTATGAAAAGAAAATGAAAGAGTTCTTTGAACTCAAGCTTGGGAGTATGACAATTGATGAATATGAAAGAATATTTCTAGAACTGCTGAAGTATGTCTCTTTCATCAAGGATGAGACAGTTAAAATTCAAAGGTATTTGAGTGGATTGTCATCATTCATTAGTGACAAAATACAATATGATGATCCAAATACATTGAAGGAGACCATAAGGCGAGATAAATTCCTATATGATCAGAAAAAATCAAGGCCAACTTTCCAAAAATCTTGGGAAGACAAAAAAAAGCTTAAGGTGGATCAGAGGAAGAAGGGAGCTAAGCCACCATTATTCAGAAATAATCCACAGGGTCAAAAAACTCCTAGAGAGCCTAGAACGATTGGGACAGGGGGTCAAAGGCCAAGACAACCACTTATTCAATGTTGGGGTTGTAAAGGAGATCATATGTACAGATATTGTCCTCACAGAGGTGAAAAAGTGAGAATTGTTCACAATGTACAACAAGCTGAAACAATGGAGGGCATGGGCAGAAATGTACCAAGGATCTATGCATCCCTAGACAACAAGCAAGATGAGTATCAGTCACATATGATTGAAGTGGAAGGTATGATCAACAACCAAACCATTGCTATTTTAATTGATTTAGGATCTATTCATAGTTATATAGATCCTAAGATGGTGGAAATTTTTCATTTTCCAAGAAGCAAGCATGGAAAATATTGGTTGGTGCAACTGGCTACCGGAGCCAAAAGAAAAGGTAATGAGATGGTTAAGTCAGGTCTTATGGAAATGAATGGACTGAACACCAGGGAAGATTTATACATCTTGCCTTTAGGTTCCTATGAATATCTAATTGGGATGGATTGGTTGGAACAACATCATGCTATCCTAGACTATCATAACAAGGCATTTACTTGCTTAGATGAGGAAGGGAACCTAAGGAGAGTATAGGGAATTCCCAGGGTAGTAACCATCCGAGAAATTTTAGCATTGCAACTGAAGAAATGTTACAGAAAAAAGGTGTCAAATATTTGCAGCTCATATGGAAGAGAGACCTAAAGATAAGGTGCCAAATTTGGAAGATTATGCAGTCCTAAAATAGTTTGAATATGTGTTCAGGGAGGTACCAGGACTACCCCCAAAGAGAGATATTGATTTCTCTATAAATTTAATGCCTGGAGCAGCTCCAGTGTCAAAGACTCCTTATAGAATGAGTACACCAGAGTTATAGGAGTTGAAAATGCAGCTTGAAGAACTTTTGAAGAAGGGGTACATACGCCCAAGTGTGTAACCTTGGGGTGCCCCAGTCTTGTTTGTGAAAAAGAAAGATGGAACATTAAGATTGTGCATTGATTTCAGACAGTTGAATAAAGTGACTGTAAAGAACAAGTATCCCCTGCCAAGGATTGATGATCTTTTTGATCAATTGAAGGATGCAAAGATATTTTCAAAGATAGATCTCAGGTCAGTATACCATCAGGTAAGGATTAAAGAGGAAGATATTAGTAAGACCACCTTCAGGACAAGGTATGGTCATTATGAGTTCACAGTGGTGCCATTTGGGTTGTTAAATGCACCAACTATTTTCATGTGCTTAATGAATGGTGTTTTCTGAGAATATTTAGACAAGTTTGTCATTGTCTTTTTGGATGAAATTATTATATATTCTAAATCATAGGAAGAGCATGAACATCATTTGAGGATGGTGTTGCAAGTATTAAGGGAGCATCAATTGTATGCCAAATTGAGCAAGTTCTCATTTTATCAGAAACAAATTCATTATTTGGGGCATAACATTTCAAAGGATGGGATAGCAGTGGATCATGGGAATATAGAAGCCATTATAGAATGGTCAATGATAAAGAATGTGATAGAGGTCAGATCATTCATGGGCCTTGTAGGCTACTATAGGATATTTATTGAAGGATTCTCAAAGATTGCACACCCAATCACTTCCTTACAAAAGAAGGGTGTGAAGTTTCAGTGGACATTGGATTGTGAAAAGAGTTTCCAACAATTGAAACAATTATTAACAAGTTCTCCAATACTAAGGATTGCAGACCCAAATGAAGACTTCATTGTATGCATAGATGCATATAAAGAGGGACTTGGTGGAGTCCTCAGTCAAAATGGGTTTGTTATATGTTATGAATCAAGAAAGTTGAAGGAGTATGAAAGACATTATGCCACTCATGATTTGGAGTTCGCAACCATAGTGTGTGCCTTGAGGAAATGGAGACACTACCTCATGGGGAAAAGGTTTGAGCTAAGAACATACCATAATGGTTTGAAATATTTATTTGATCAGCCAACTCTAAATGCTAGGCAAAGCAGATGGTTAGAGTTTCTAAGTGAATATGACTTTGATATAAAGCATATCAAGGGGAAATAGAACAAAATGGCTGATGCACTCAACATAAGAGTGCATGATACAACCATTAGCATGTACCAATCAAATTTAAAACCCAGAATTATAGAGGCTGCCAAATCAGATTTGCAATAAAAGGAATTAGTGGCAACAATACAACAAGGTATTTTGCAGCAGAAAATTGAGGAATATAATCTAGATAGTAATGAAATTCTCATGTACAGGGGCATAATTTATGTACCAAATTCCTAGGAGTTGAAAAATATGATATTGATAGAAATTCATAATGTGCCTTATGCTGGGCACCCAAGATATCAAAAAACTATTGCAACTGTCAAGAGCCAATATTATTGGCCAGGCATGAATAAAGAGGCTGCTGATTTTATTGCTAGATGTTTGGAATGTCAAAAGATAAAGGCTGAACATAGACACCCAAATCATTTTCTACAACCATTACCCATCCCTGAGTGGAAATGAGAAGTTGTAACAATGGATTTCATCACAAAACTGCCCAGAACAAATAAGAAACATGATTCTATCATGGTAGTGGTGGATAAGCTTAATAAAGCTGCCCATTTTATTCCAGTTAAGCTCACTCACAAGGCAACGAACATTGTTGATGTTTATATGAAGGAAATTGCTAGATCACATGGCATACCCAAGACAATTGTGTCTGACAGAGATCCAAAATTTACCTCAAAATTTTGGAAGGGATTATTTAATGGATTTGGAACAAATTTGAATTTTAGTAAAACATATCATCCAAAATTAGATGGTCAAACAGAGAGAGTAAATCAAGTGATTGAAGATATGTTGAGGATGTATGTGATGGATAAACCATCAAAATGGGAAGACTACCTACACTTGGTAGAGTTTGCTTATAACAATGGGTACCAAACATCTCTAAAGATGAGCCCATTTGAGGAACTTTATGGCAGAAAGTGCAACACACCAATAATCTGGGATAACCCAGTAGATAGAGCAGTGGTTGGGCTAGATTTTCTCAGGGAAATGGAGGAGCAAATGATAAAAATAAAGAAAAAATTAAAGGCTTCCCAAGACATACAAAAAATCTATGCTAATAAGGGAAAAAATCACTGGGAATTTAAAGTGGGTGATCATGTATTCTTGAAAGTTAAGGCCAATAGAAGTTCCCTGAAGTTGGGAAATTGTTCAAAGTTGCCAGCTCGCTATTGTGGGCTGTTTGAAATCCTAGAGAGGATTGGTCCAGTAGCTTATATTATTGCATTGCCTGCATCTATGACTGTTCATAATGTATTCCATGTATCTTTGCTCAAGAAATATATACCTGATGCTAATCATGTTATTGATTGGAATGTGATTCAAGTGGAGAAAGAAGGCGCTTTTCAAGTGCATCCGGTATGCATTCTGGACCGGAAACTCAAACAGCTCTGGAATCAAGCCATAGGGCTTGTAAAGGTCTAATGGACCTGGCATGGTCCTGAGGACGCTACTTGGGAACATGAGGATGCAATGCGGGCAGAATACCCGCATCGTTTTGAGGACTTTTGAATTTTTTTTGTATGTGTACATGATGCACCAAGGACAGTGCATAAATAAGGGGAGGGGATTGTAATATCCCTAAGGATGAACCCAATTGTAAAAGTAAAAGCAAAAGTAATTAAGTTGGTGAGCTGTTTTGATGTCATTTTTGTATCCACATTTCATGTCATAGTGCGCGCATGTACTGCACAATAAAATGAGGAAGTTTGCACATTCCAGGATATCGTGCGCAACAACTTAAGTGTGCGCGATTTTGAGGCCAGGGAGCCTTTGTGTATATGCTGCAGTTTATAGGCTGGTGAGCCAGTTATTATAAGCTAGGATTCTTATGTTTTGATTAGGCCAGAGAGCCTAGATGTTAAAGGCCAATGAGCCTATTTTTTGTATATGTCTCATAATTAATATAAAATACATCGCTGCGCACAGCCGACCACGATAAAAGAGATGGGGGACTAAACTCCACTAGTTAGGGAAAGGGAGGGGCCTAAAAGTTAAGGAAAAGGGCTAAGTTAGGGAGCTTAAGCCAAACAGGAATATTATATTAATATTTCTTAAATCATAAAGTATGAATAATTATTTTATCCTAAGTTCTAAAATTGGGGACAAGTGGGGCCAAATTAATTCCCAACATGACAAGTGTCAAGTTGGGGACATGCATACATATTGTTGGGACTTAGTTCATTTCCCCATATTTTCCATCATTCTTCCCATCATTCCTACCATCATTCAACCATCCATTCATTCATCAATGGGCATGCACACACCCATTGGGCTATCCTTCGTATCTTCATGACTGTACCTGAACCTGTATCCATAACCATACCTATTGGTGTAGCTAGTTAGCTTGGGAGATGGACTGAAGAAGTGGGTTATTAGGCCCATGGGATATTGAAGAGGTGGGTTGTCAGGCTCGTGAGCAATTATCTGGGCGAGAGAATTACGGGGAATTGATTTCTTGAAGGTGCTAAACTGCAGCTACAATGCTCTGAGACTTCCTGTCCGGCCTATTGCTGAAGCCCAGAAAGGAAGTGGGGAAACCGAAGGACTGTTGAGAAGAGAAGGGGCACACTTCCTGGGTGGGACATGCATGTGGGGAATGAGGGACTGTAGGTTGTTAGTTTGAGTTGGCACCTGAGACTGAGTCTTTCCTATTGTCTATGAGCCTTTAGCCTGGTTAGGAATCCCTTTACCCGGGTGGAGTTTAGTCCCAGCTTGGGGGTGACTCACTGTTGAGAGTGATGAACAGTGTGGTCTAAGGCTGGGAGGTTAGTGGAAGGTCTGTACACAGTTGGTGACATTCTTACAAACATAAGTGCCAATTGTGTGATAAATTTACATGCTGCAATGTTATTTACGTGCTTATTTTTATGGGTTATCCTATGTGCGGTTATAACTGTGTTTATTTTTATGGGTATTTCTTGTATATGCTGGATTTATATGTTTATTGTTATTTTAGTGTGAATCCATGCATTTACATATGTATTTGGCTGTTTATGTGTTATATATATATTTCCGCAAGAGTTTTGTGTGTATATAATTTAATTACATGCAGTTTGAAAAATTTATGTGGCATAGCTCAGTTAGATGTTGGGTATGTTATAGTATGTTCCACAGAGAGAACATAAAGAGTTATCTGGTGTAGCGTGGCCCGACATGGATGGCCGGGGCATTACAATATGGTATCAGAGCTTCAGTTTTCAATGCTGAGCCTGGATGGGCCAAACAAGTTGAGTGGAAGAGAAATTTCAAAGAGAATCTATTTCGAAGTGGCCAAATTTCGAATTGCAGAACGTCCATGATAAATTTTAGAAACAACGACGCAGAATTGGGAAAAGCCCCAATTTCTATTGTTAAATTCATGGGAAAATTGAGAAATTCGGCCATGTGGTGAGATATTCTTGATTTAATATCTGTTCTAACAAACTCAGACCTGGAATTGGTCGAATTTGAAGTTACAGTGAAGCCATGACAGTTGGAGCGAGTTTTATACTTAAAATTCGCAATTCGTGAATTGATTTTGGGAAAAATCCATTACAGAAATTTCAACCCACAACGATTTGTTGTCTCAGAGGTTCAATTGGTGTTATCGGGGTGAAATTTAATGAATTTCATGGTTGCAGAATGTCTATATTAAATTGGGGGAAAAACAAAGTTAAGAAAAATCCCCAATTTTTGCAGCGGAATTCACGAGGAATCGATGCACATAGAAGTGAATGTGTGCAGGTGGGCGCACTAAAAATGCATGATGCACGGTAAAAGCTTGTGATATGTAAAATAATTGGGCACTGTACGGAAAAATATTGGCGTGCTGGTGTGTGCATTAAATTTTGGCGCCGCACGGAAAAATGTTAGTGTGCTGGTGCACGCGCTAAAATTTGACATCGCGCGGAAAATTTTTCGTGTGCACGTGCGCTAAATTTTGGCACCGCGCGGAAAAATGTTGGTGTGTGGGTTCCCACACTAAATTTAGCATTGTGCGGTGTGCACAGACATAATAATGGCATGCGTGGTGTGCACAGTATTGGTTGAGCGCAGAGAAACTTTGTTGGTGCACGCACAATGTGGGTATATGTTGTCACACAACAATTTATTTAATGGTGCACGCAAAATATTGGTGCGCGGTGGGGGCATACTAAACTTTGGCATGGTGCAACATGTAGAGTGAAATGCATGCAGAATATCAGTGCACGATACAAATACTGTGCGCAATAGGTAATAGTGAAAGAACCAAAACTGCGCGCTGTGGATATCAACGCGCAACACAAAAGTAGTGCACACAAGTTATTGGCGCAACAGAGAAGTGATACACAATGGTTTTAAAGTGCGCGGAGCACGATTTACCTTGTGTTGTTGTTGTCCATGGTGAATATGGGTTTACAGGTTGGAATTTGTGTGCACAAAGTTTTTTGAAGGGTGAACAATAGCAGAAAACCAGTGATTTCTACGATGTTTATATCATTTGAACGCCATCTTTTTGCAGCGCGTTTTTGAGGCCCTTAAGAGCGTTTTTAGAAACTCGAAAACCACGAGAACAAAGTGTTCCAAGGCATTTTCTTTGCAACTCAAATAAAATAGCTCGGAGAGAGATTTCTAATGGTGTAAACTGTTCGTCAAACAAAGCTTTTATGAGAAAGTTACAACACAAACAATGGAGGGTAAATTTTAAGACCCATCTAACTTCAAAGAGCCATAACTTTCTGCTCCAAAATCAGATTGAGGCATAGGAGCAATCAATGGAAATATATTGAACCATAGAAGACATTCCAAGAGCTGAATTAAATTTCTAGGCATGTTAAGAGTGTTTAATATGGAAAAGAAGATACCTGTAGCATACTAGTTACTGTATGGTATTTTGGTCTGGAATTTCAGCAGGCTGTAACTAGCATCCCAAAACCCAGAAAGAGGTGAAACTTGGAAAAAGTGTCCAGAATATGTATATGAATAAACCCAATTGATATCCTACAAAAAATTCAATGGAGTAGGTGCGAAATTCTTAATTACAACGCAGAGTTGCGGCAAGTTGAAAAATGAACAAAAATATTAATGGGTAATTTTTAAATATCCAATAGCAGAAATTTATGGCTATTTAAAAATTGCCCATTAATATAAATATCCACCTATAAAGGTATTGGATAGTGGAATATAAATATCCACCTATAAAATTGATCTGGGCATTCCATTTTTCAAGAAATCAGAATAAATAATTCTGATATATATTATTGAATTAGAATGGTTCATATTTTCATGAAATTGTTGAAACAGTTAGCCTGACAAAGTTTTGTTGGTTGCACACTTTGCAGAGTTAAAAAAAACTAGATCAGTTCAATATCATCATATAGTTCCAGAGTAATGGAATATGCACAAGGGAATTGCAACCAGGAATATGAGATTAGAGGGATGGATGTCCATTTGGGCATTGAAGGAACAAACTCCAATGGACATGGAGAAGGAAGGGATGAAAACATGAATATGGCAGAGACCATTAAAAATTTGCAGAAGGATGTCCAAAGCCATAAATATGATAATGAGAGGCTTATGAAACCCAAGGAGCATAAGGATGACTTCAACATGAAGTTATTGCAGAGCTTGAACATAATAGAAAATAAATTGGACAAGGAGGGTGGCTCAAGCAAATCTGGAAGTCACAGGCCTCCTGATGAGAAAAGAAGAACCAGAAGTGTTAGCAGACATCACCACCACTCTCCGAGGCATTCCAATAAGAGAGCACACAACAAATCAAGTCCATCCCCTTTCAGGAAGCATAAGAGGTCTGGGGTGGATGAGCTACGAGGAAAAATGAAAAAAATCAAACCTCCTACATTTGATGGTGAGCACAAGAAGGATGAAGATGCAGAGACATGGTTGATGGGAATGAGAAAGTATTTTCAATTGCATAATTATTCTTCTCATGCAGAAGGTAGAATTGATATTTATCAACTCAAGGGAAAGACATCCATGTGGTGGGATCAACGTGTGCAGATGAAACACATTAAAGATAAAAGTGTTACTTGGAAGGAATTCAAGAAGTATTTTGAGAAGAAATACTTGATTAAGAGATACTATGACAAGAAAATGAAAGAGTTCTTTGAACTCAAGCTTGGGAGTATGAGAATTGATGAATATGAAAGAAGATTTCTAGAACTACTGAAGTATGTCTCTTTCATCAAGGATGAGACAGTTAAAATTCAAAGGTATTTGAGTGGATTTCCATGATTCATCAATGAAAAAATACAGTATGATGATCCAAAGACATTGCAGGAGACCATAAGGCGAGCTAAATGCCTACATGATCAACAAAAAGCAAGGCCGGCTTTCCAAAAATCTTAGGAAGACAAAAGTAATTTCAAGGTGGATTAGAGGAAGAAGGGAGCTAAGCCACCATTCTTTAGAAATAATCCACAGGGTCAACAAACTCCTAGAGAGGAAGAAGGGAGCTAAGCCACCATTCTTCAGAAACTACTTGTCCTCTGAGCTTCCATCCTTTTAACATTGTATTCCTTCCAAGTTACATGTTCTTTTCTTTGCATGCTATATGAAGCACTCCTCATTGATTGTCTCCTTGAATTTCAACAATCCTAAGCTTTGTGGCCAAACAAATGCAGTTGTAACATCTCATGGTGTGACAATGAGCAACAATGTGTCCCACTTGATTACATCTCCAACATATTAGGATGTAATGGAACCTTCCAACATATTTCCTTGCATAATTTCTGCAATCCAAAGCTTTATGACCATATTCATTACATAAGAATCAATGAACATGAATTTTTTTTCACACATTTTCTTTGTTGTCAACCTTGTAGGTGTCTCTCTTCTGAATTTGCTTTGAGGTGTAGGGATAACTTCTTGATGTCTTCCTTGCTTTGTTCTTATGAAAGTTTCCTTTCTTTGTATAGGTACTTGACTTGCAACTTTGCTTCCACCTTTTGAGAATGAATTAATTACCTCATTCTTCTTATAAGTTCTAGCTTCAAAGTGTGAAACTTCCTTGTTGTATCCAAGATCTGATTTATCATTATGTGATCTTTTACAATTCAACATTTCATCCAAGATTGTTGAGCTATTCATGAACCTTTTTGACTTCTCAATTTGTGTCTTCAAATTGACATTGACTTCAAGGCTTTTGCTAAGCTCAACATCTACCTTCTTCTTTTCTTCTACTTGATTCATTATATCAGTATTTAGTCTCTTGATCTCTTCTACTTGTTTCATGCGTATTTTTCTTAGTGCCATGTTATTCCTTTGTTACCTTTCTGGGGCTTCCTTAATGTATTCATCAAGATCAAAATCAAGATCAATAGTATACTGATCATATTATAACACATCTAAAACTTTATCTTTGAGCTTTAAAAAATCTTCCTCTTCATATATAATATAATAGTTAGATGATGCTACACAACCTTCTTCTACTTGTGTGTCCATGGATCTCCTTCAATCTTGTATATTATAATGAAGGCCTTCTCTGATACCAATTTTTGGACACACCAACCACATTGAGAGGGGGGGGGGGTGAATCAGTGTGAGGCTCTTTTTACATTTCTTTTAAAACTTTAGTTAGCAATCACCATTTAATCATTAGTTCCACTCACACTAGTTGCTTGCATGTAAACATATCTCAACAACATACATCAATAATAAAGAACTTTGAACCATCACAATAATGAATACAAAGAGCACGAGATATATGTTTAAGTTTTTTATATAATATGTTACAGGAGAGTACAATCTCAGGTTTTATCAGCACCAATTAAAACGATCACCGAATCAAAGAGAGCACCAACTCTCAATTGCAAGACCCAGCCTGCATATCTCAACACCAATCGAGATGTGAAGAATTTGTCAAACTGTATAATTTGAATATTAGATTGTTCATGCTTGACGTTTAGTTTCTCATAGACTTTAAAGGGATTTACACTTGATGAAGAACCATAATCCATCATACAATTATGTTCATTCCTATTAAAATTCTCAAAAGTAACCAGGAAAGGGGGCCGTGGATTTGGACCTTTTCCCCAACAGGGAAGCGTTTATAGCTACCCGACTTTTGGGTGCATTGGATTCATTGTATGGAGAAGTTTTACTTGTTTCTTTATTTTCTCCCACATTTATTTCTTTATAATTTTTGGAAGTCTTACCTTGAAGTGTTTTGATAAAATTCTCAATAATTTGGGGAAGTTTCATGAGCTCAAATAGATAAATGTTGTCCTTAGTTCTTTACATGTCTTCCAAGAAATCATATTCTAATTTGGTGCAACATTAGAAGGAACAAATTTCTTACAAGAAACATTTGATGTCTTCTAGGTATGGGAAGAATTTCTAGGAGGTTCAAAAAGGGTAGGAGTTTTAGTGGAAGCCTTCTTACTTGTGCTTATGGTTGTTACAACATTCTGAGACATATGTATTTCTTCTGTTTTTTCTTTCTTCTTCCACTCCAAATGTAATGTCCCAAAATGAATTCACTTGTTTCTTTGGTACTTCATCTGATTCTTGGGTTTGTTTCGATTGTTCCTTTTCATACTCTTCTCCCTCTTTAGATTCAATTATATTTTCAGTGGCCCAATGTTGTAGGGATTAAAAAATATCTTCCAAATTAATCCCTTTCGATGCTGACAGAGTTGTTTTGTTGACTGGGGGAGTGCTCTTATCTTTCTTAGGTGGAAATTTAAATTTTTTCCTTGTACTAGAATAACCTTCCCCACTCTGTTTCTTCAAATCGATCAAATCATTAGATATTTTTTTGACAATTCTTTGAAGGGATTCCATATCCATAGAGTCTTTATCTTTCTTTTCTTCATAATATTTTGTAACATGGGCTTTGGATTTAGTCTTGGCCTTATTTTTGTAATATTCTTCCCCTGGGTTCCCTTTTAAGCTAAGCATGTTCTTTTCAATTTTAAGGGCCTCTTGGAAGGTTTCTTCGAAGGTATCTTTTTCTGCGTTTTTAAAAAACATGGTCATAAACATGGGTAGGGATGAAGTATAAAATTCAATTGTGAAATGTTCGACAGGTTTGTAAAATCGTGGAATCCTTTTAATTAAGAAAAGAAATCGTTGATTGAAATATTTAAAATTTTCATTGGTATCCATTTTAATCCTCAAGAAGTCTAAGAACAAGGTATCATGCATTTTATCTTCCCCAAAAGTTTTGAGAAAAATAGTCTAAAAAATACTCCAACTACCGATAGAGGCTTCATTCAAAGAAAAGAACCAGGTGGTAGCTTTGTTCTCAAAAGTATGTGGGAATAACTTACATACAACATCTTCATGTTGAACATTTTGAAGTCTTTTAGTTGATAAGAACTTATTGACATGGTCCTTAGCTAAATCTTTCTTCTCCGGATTAAACATTGGGAGAAAAATTTCAGGGTGCTTAGGCATGCCATGGAGTATTCTAGGTATGATGACCACGTCTAGGAGTAACTGAGGTTCATAAGGTTGATTTGTGTTTGGGTTTTTTCCAACCATGAATTGAGTATTATATAAGAACAACTGCAAAATACCTTCTCCTTTAGACTCACTTTGAGAGTTTTCTTCTTCTTCTGAATTCTCTTCCGATTCACCTCTTGGTGTGAGAGGAGGAGAGTTTGGTCATGAGGGAAGAATACCACCACCACCAATGAGTAGGAAACATTCAATTTTGAAATTAGAGGATTTTGTGAAGTCGTTAAGAGCTAAAGGCATGTGATAATATGAGGTTCCAATGTAAGGATTTTCCTGGTAAGTGAAAGATTGGGAGACGAATAGGTCCTCACTAGGTAAATCTTCTTGAACTTGGGGTAACAAATAGTCAATAGGAAGCTGACCAATCTGCCTACTCCACTGCCTGGTCAGAACACACTCAGTTTGTTCAAAATATTCTCTAACTATGATGTCAATCTCTAGGATGGTCAGAATATGGGGTTGTGGTGAAGAAAATCCAGGTTTAGTCTGAGAATGAATAAGCTGAGAAGTAGTTTGAGCAGGTGTGTTAACATAATATGATAGGGGGAGTGAATCATTCTCATTGTGAGGATGATTATAATAACTATGTTGAGTTGTGTTAACAAGCGGGGTAGAACGACTAGGGATTTGAGATTTCTTTGCAGCCATTCGTTTCGATGGCCCTACTTCTAGAACCATTTCTATTGTCGGGGTTGAATTCCCCATTCAAGAAGGTAAGGGATAACTCCTGATGGAAGGTCCCAATTAGAACCACTCTCATTTGGTATAACGTTTCCTACAAGAATATTGACCTAGTTGTCGATCAAATTAATTATCTAAATGTGAATATGAGAACAAAATGTTCTTAGATGAATTAAAATTCTAAAAATTAAACTAGAATAAAATGATTAACTATTGTCCTAAAATGCATTCCTATTCTATTCTACCCTATCCTGATCAAGAGCAAGCTGTAAAAAACAAAACAATTGGAGTTAAACATTTTATTACTTGCACACAAATAATTCATAAAAGCAAGAAATATGAGGACTTAACAATACAATGAGTTAGATACAAGTAATTGATTCACCAACTTATTATATTGTTGTTACACTTAAAATTGAAAATAGTGCCAACTGTGGACATATAGAAAACAATCTAGAATTAGTTCAGTAAACTAAAATCCACACATTCACAAAAATAAACATGCATAAACAAAATATTCTCATTCATACACATTTGTACCAAAATATTCAAAATGTCTCTTGTTCAAATTCACATACAGTAATAGTATTGTTCTGCTATAATCTGAGTCCCAAAATCCCATTCTCATTTACAATCATGCCTTTTATAATTATTCAATGATTTTTTACATTATAGAGAGCTCATAATATGCAAAACACACTTTACAAAAGTGACTCTTCTTATTCCTTTCCTTATCGGGATTAAGAAAATAAAAGACGAGACAGGTGGAGCAGTTATGACAATCAAGATCATTCTGGATTCTTCTACGCTTGTATCTGGTCTCGATATTCCTTCCAGAGTGAATAATTATCCATGATCTTTTGTAACTTCTTTTATTTCATATTTTCGACATCCAATTCACCATCACAAACCTTGGTGGAAACTTCTTGTTTTAATTCTTGGGATATGCATTTGACAAAGTCTCGAGCCTTTGTGATGAGTTTGAAAGGTCCCAATATATACTCTTCGAGAGAGTCTTTATTTACCTCAGTAAAAAGTTCAATGTTCACCTTGCTAGTTTCATTGTTGATCCAAAAATCCTTAGATACCAATCTTAATCTTTAACAACCCATTTTAGCATCTAACTAATTGATTCAGAATAATTATTTATCGTATTGAGGTGATTAAATAAAAATGATGATGTGCTTATTATCCAAAATATCATTAACTGATGATCAATTTTACAGATTTATGAGATGACACAATAGAAAATAAAAGAACTCAAATTATATATATTGATGACATATGTTGCTTCATCTTCAAGTCCCTTTAGACAATAAGATTGTTCTTCATCATCTAAAAATGTCAAATTACATTATAACATGGAATTACAAAAAACTGATTTAATGGACTCTCTTTAATTCTGCTACTCAAACCTAAAGAATGAGTTCACCATTGAATTCCTAGTTTGAGAAATTTGAGTATAAAGTTGACCAAATTCTGAACTGGCTCAATTTCACCCTCCTTACATGCCAAACGATGCACAATGGTGCTCATTAATGACAATCTAGACTAAATTTTTTACAAATGACTTTTGATCATAAAATAGACCTCAAATTCATATTCCTCACGAGAAAATGAGAAAAATGAGTATAAATTTTCCTAGGTGCATTCATTATACCTTATGGCATTCATATCAAGACAATACCATACTTAGGTAAACTCTTGCATGCACTTCGATAAATATGTACCTCAGGATTCGTACCACCTCCTTAGGATCTGTTCTCGCATTGGAATGTTTGTAAACTTGGGAATTCTTGCCCATCATATAGGCCGCGAGCCCTTAAATCCCCATCTGAAACTATATGAAAAAAATATATTATTTAGTTGGGGAGTCCCATAATTAGGGGTTCCCCTAGAATATGGGTTAAGGAATTGGCGATATATTTGGAAGGTCAGGGGTTCGAGCCCGACCGACCTCCAGTCATTTCGTTGTTTTGTTATATGGTTTGTAACCATAATATATATATGGTATATGGCATGGACCGTTGTTAAATCCTTGCATGAATATAGGTCATGGTCACACATTTTATTACATAAAACCAGGGTCGAGGGCTTAGGCTCTTACCCCTTTTACCGTTGTTTGAACCTTTGACCAAGGTTAAATATATGTGGTGCCATGTATTATTAAGAACTAATGTGTGGGCACAATGGTAAAAAAGGTTTGTGTAAGGATTTGGGAGGTCATGGGTTTGATCCTCCAGAATCCCATATATTTTTACATAACCTTAACCATTAGTGGCCAATGGTAGGTCATCATGTGGCGGCCTTTCATTGGTTTATCCATGCCACATGTCAACAAATGATTAGTCCACTTGTATGTATGGATGTCAACACTCATGCCCAGTCAGCGTATGGTTAGGCCACATGGAACCTTTTGGAGTGGCCACATCATCACCATATGAATTTTATGGTTGTACCATGTGTCATCCTTGTAGTGGTGACACGTGTCACCTTGACCCCTTGATTTTGACCTAGTTTACTTGAAATTTGACCGCCCATATATTTTACATATGAACTCTGTTTGAGGTGATTTTTGCGTCGTTGGAAAGCTATCACTGAGCTCTATGAATTGATGGAGTTTTCAAGAGAATTTGGGATATTTGAAGTTTGATGTTTTATGGATCCTCTTGGACCTCTGTGAGCATTCCTCAAATCCTCTTGGATCACACCTTCCCACTGAAGAATTTTTGGACCTCCAAAAGTATATATATACAACAACTTATTGATGATAAATCTAAGCCTCTCTTCCACCTTAATGAAATTATCTTATCCAATAACTTAGTAATGAAGCTTCTTCACTCTTCCATCTTGCTGAATATTCTGGAACTCAATCTTCATCTTGGATATTCGAGCTTAGGTATTAGATCATTGTTCTTCTATTTGCTTCTGAAATATGGCTCTTACTCTAGCCTCTGACGCTGTCGCTAATATAGATATAGATCAGTTTTTGGCTCACAAATTTCTTCATAACAAAAGTCTCGTTCACTAAATATCTGCAATACCTGAATCTTGTATTCAACATCCACTCCCATCTCCTATTCTGCTGAAGATAGTTTATCTTGGTCAATATGAAACCAATTTGAATGTTGATCTATGCCTTGTCCTTTGGACTCGTTGTTCCTGTACTGTTGATGTATTTGTAGGAGTCTCTGAATGAATTCCCTATCCATTACTCTCCTTCCTTGAAAACAACTCGATCTGTATTGTAACTATATGTACTTGACTTGCTTATGCTCAAGCTATACATCTACACGAACATGACATAATATTTTGAAGATGGTTATAGAATGCATATTTACAAATGTTACGAGGAAAATATCTCTATGGCCAGGGGTAAACCACAACACATGGAAATGACCGTAGAAATCAACTCTAATATTAGGTATGCTATATAAGAAAATATGCTAACAAGACAAGATAAAGAGCCTACCTCGTCTAGACGTTCGATGAAGTCCACCGTTGAGCACTTGACTCAAAGCAATACACCTGTAACTTGTCCTCAACAACGAATAAACACAAGAATATGGTGATAATATATAAAGTTATCACATTCAATAGCATAATCCATCAACATTCATAACAAATATTCCCATGGAATAACAATTCAAATATTTTCAAGATATTAATTGGATGAGAAAAGATTATTTCTATTAAAATGTAATCAATAGAAGTGAATGAATTACAAACTTCTGTGTCGTCATGGTTCAGAACCAAGAAACAAAGTCTCTTCCAGCTGGGCCTCCACCACTTCAATCCTCCACTAAAGGAAAGCTCATATAAGAGAGACAATGAGGTTCTCAATCAAGTAGGGAAGATCTTTGGGGTTGAACATGAATGTGTTCATACTTAAAAGGACAAAAGGATGCAGACTCAATATGAAGTGAATAATTTCTCCATAGTAACTTTTCTCTCAAAGTTGAATTCTTCTCCTCTTTTCCACAACTTGGATATGGCCCATTTATAGCCTTCAAATGGAACCGAAGGGCCGAGTCAGAACGTTTCCAGTATATGGAAGGTCAAGGATCATGGATATCATGACATGACATGGAAACTCGACACCATTTTTAAATTTTGGGCACAAAACCTGATATACATGGGTTGTAGTGGTGCAACCTGTGTATACACATGATGTATAATAATTAGGGCACGTATAGGTGGAAAATTATTATTTTTATCTCTGGGAACTGTAAAAAGGGACTTCAAGTATGCATAAGGAAATGGAAAAAAGCCTTATAAGCAAATTTGCATAGGGTGAGGAAAATCTTTCTATAATAGATGCCCCCTAATGTGTGAGGTTAGAGGACTATATGCGATGAAAAAAATACATTATAATACCGAGAAGTGGAATAATGGAGACCTAGCTAGATGAACTAGTTTCTCATGAGAATATTACAATTTGTACTGACTTTGCGCACATGGTTGCCAATTTGAATTACACTGCAGATCCATGTGAAAATATACCAAACAGTTGTTCATGGCCATGAATAGGAAATACAAAGGTGGCTACATGCCAAAGGTTGTCATAGTCATGAACAAGGCCCAGTAAAACCCGTCTCAAAATAAATTTGAAGATATATGTATATAATGAAGTACAATATGATCTCCCATGATCACTGAAGTCACATAGGTACTGGTCCAATGAAAGATAGCAACAACTTAGGAAAGCTGCGATTATGAATTGATGTCTTCAAGTCTTCGATACGATCTTCCAAAGTTGCAAGTCTACATCATGTGAATAAAGGAGTTGAGGTCGAACACAATGAGACTTTGTTTGATTACCGATCATTAAGGTATACCGTTAACAAATGTGAGACAACCTACCGATAATGAAAGTAGGTATCAAGGCATCGAGTACATTCTTACAAGTGTGAATAAAGGTGTCGAGGTCAAAAAATTGAAGAATCCATCAATCATGAGACATTGATGTATTCCCAACTGTCGATGGCAAGAGAACCTACCACTAGTGACTGCAAGCCTCTAGGTACTCATAAGACTCTAGGTCTCGTTTCTAGAATAGATGGGATGAAGTCGATGGAAGGAGACCCGCTAAAAGGAGAGCATTGATGCATCTCTCATCATTCAAAATGAGCTACAAAGTAGGAGCTTGATGATTTGGAGGAAATTGGATGAAGAACATGTTCATGAACCAATGACCTTGTGCAATTTACATGTACTAGATGCAAGGGGGACATGGAAAAGACCCTCTGAATAACATCCAATAAGGAAAAATGATGACAAAGGCAAGGAAACCACCAATAAGGCTAATGGCATCCAAGACACTGCACGAATGCCAATGTGTGAATAGATTTATTATTGTCGAACACAAGGGAAACCCCCTAGTCACGAACCAATGATGAAATGTCAACTGTTGGGTTCAAGGTTACCTACCAATGATGAAAGTAGGACCAGGTTGCATGATAGGACTACAATTTCATGTAATTATGAGACATACTAAGGGTATGGCCGACATTCAAAGTCAAGAGTTCTGAGGAATGGCCGACATAGGTTGATAGACATCCTTTGAACAAGAGCATGAGACATATGGAAGACTCTGGCAGCATAGACTCAATGATGAAACTTTGAGATGTAGGAGGCATCGATCAAACTCTCCATAGGGACTGAAAGAGTAATCAGTCAGGGGAGTAAACTCTACATAACAATATCAACTTCCTAAGGTCATGCTAAACCCAAAATTTTGATGACAAGTGGACTCAAAATTTTTGTTCTTTGTTTAAAGGCAACACCATTGATGCCAATATAAGATAATATTCCTTCCTCGCCCATATTTTTTTGTTTTTTCATAGTCAAATGAATGCTATGATACAGAGGAGGAAATGAGTGTTAGAAGTAAGCAACTAGTTCCAGTGGTGGAACATACCTATGCTCAATGTAAGGAGGTGCATGCGAGAGATGGAAAATCGGGGGAATGTTTCCTCTTGGGTATAGGGTGTCAATATGCAAAGGATATAAACAAGGCCCTTCTTGGATGATGATGCAAACTGCTGAGGTGATAGGATTATAATGAAAAAGAGAGAACCGATAATAGGCTCAATACTGCAAGCAAGAGAATGAGATGCAATTACAACTTAATGCCAAAGAATGTCCTGTTTCATAATCTTAGTATACTTGGTTTGAAAAAGGGGTAAAATTACACCAAATAGACATCCTTTCAAATCCAATTTATGAGTGTGAAAGAGACAAGTTCACTCGACAATATTTTCACTTTTTGAGAGAGTCGGAAAAGAGATTAAACCAGACTCATTGGGAGTTTTCTAAGCGACATGTCATGGGGGAGGCCAGGGATCCCGTGGAGGACTTCTGTGAAAGGTTAGCAACTTACGAACAACTGACACAAGCTTGGGAAAACCCAGATCTTTCCAAGTAAAGGGGGATAAAATACTCACGGAGGTTACCTTCTCAATGATGTATTTAAGAATGCCCCTAATTTGAAAGGGCATAAGAGAAGGAATTCGAGACCCCACAAGACCATCCCAACCAAAGGGAACCTCTCTAAGACTTGGAGGGAGAGTACTCGGAGAGAGTAAAACTCATCCTTGTTCATAAGGTGTAGGACTAGAAATGTTAATGACATGGTCAAAAGAAGCCCTGCTCCTCAAAATAGGAGCAGTGTCGAGTAAAAATTGCATCGACATGATTTTTGTGTCAATCAAAAAGGAAATATAATGTTGGGAAACCAAAGACGACTTTGAACCTGAAGGGTTATCAGACACGGATTGTACTTATTCTACTACCACAGTAGTAGGGAACAAGCGAGTTAAATGACCTCCTTTGCAAAGCCTACAAAGGAACTTGGGTTTACGTCCTATACGTAGATGCTTCTCAATCGTATGAATGCCCCCAACGTCACTAACAATGGCTGGTGACATGTTCTTAGCATGACTGGAAGAGGTTGGTGGTTCATCCCCCACATGATGTACAGAGGTTGGTGAAGACTCTGCAACATGGTTGACCGAGGTTGGAGATGTGATGTTAGTATGACTCATGGAAACTATATTTGTGTCCCCAACATGACTTACAACGACTGGTTGTTTTTCTTCAACATGGCTTGTAGAGGTTGTTAACCAATATCCAACATGACTAGAAGAGGTTGGTGATATAATTCCAGTATGACTTACAGTGACTGGACCAATGGTGGCGGTTAGTTGCATCATTTGATACCAAGGTCCCGGGAAAGACTGGTTTTGAGAAATTGCAGACCAGGAAGGATTCTGGTCTACACCCTGTCCCTTTTTGGCAGGGTAGTATCCTCCTCCCAATTGATCCATAGAGGTTTGTAAAGGCATCATTACCGAAGAAGATGTCTTTGAAGAGAAAAAGGTGTGACACGACTTACTCGGGTGAGGATATATATTTCCCCCAGACGAAGGGATTCCATGAAGGGGGTAGCCTATACCATAAAAAGGATTCCCTACGTATGAAATACGAGAGGATATATGGAGGTCTTTCATGGGAAACATGTTTGTAGGAACTGACATAGTTGACGAAGGATATATGGATGGGGTACAATAAGCAGAATTACCACCCAATTGAGAATTTGCTCATGGAAGAGTGAAGCCGAGATCATATCCGTAAGAAGGGATATTCCAACCTCTGATTGTGAGAGTCAGTTGAGGGATATGACTCCCATCAAACGAAGATGTAGAAAAAGGAGTTATCATGCCCCCAGATCCAAAAATAGGATTCATATAAGCAGGTGAGGGATAGGATGGAAAGGGTGAAAGCATGTTTGGAATATCTAGAGGAAGATGATTAGAGACCCAAGGTATTGACTGAGTATCATGATTTTGCATACCATTATGAAACATGGACGGATTTGTCCCCATGAAATGAGTGAATGTCATGGGGGAGGTAGAGCTAAATGAGGTAGTCAAAGGGACTCCACTATCCACAATAATGAAAACTCACAGTGTAATACAAAATCCTAAGGTCAACTAATGATCAAAGAGCACACCAAAATAAACAAAAGACCAATATGCACACAAACAGGATAAAGTGGTTGAAAGGGACCTCCCTCCCTAAAGTAGGCATGCCTCGCCAAAGAGGGGCCTGAGACTCCCTGCAAAAGATCAGAGGTATCATAATCAATTATAAGGGTCCTTATGGGATTAACAACTAGTCGGTCATATCCCCTCAGACACATGTTCTCTCATTTCTCTCATTCTTAACAACATATGAGGTGGCTATATAGAAATACTCTTACAAAATTCCTCTCATTATTATCAGCATATAAGGTGTTAATATAGAAATTTTACATAATTCCTCTCTCTTATAATCTACAATAAGTGGCTTACAATCCTTCTAAATAGACTTTATGATATATCTACATATGCATATAAACTTATATTTCCAAATATACATATTTACAATGAAATATTTTATGATGGATGGTTCATTCATGGACTCATCCTCCCTTTAGTAGTGGAAGGAGTCTCAGATATTCCTATCTCTGACAATGCCTCTAATGCTATTGTTGAA
>ML812361.1:0-49781 GCA_009831015.1 Picea engelmannii
CTTTACTACAACACTAAGTGCTTTTGGAATTGAGCATATATAGTGCGCAGCTATCTTTGAAACAAAAGACTTCCCTGGGTTGATAATTTATGTTTCACTTGGTTGTTTAAAATTAATTAAGCAATTATAGTGACCAACACTTGACTGCTTTGAAAATAACATAGGCTTGCCGATCTACCACTGGGTAATTAAGTTCAGTGCCTTTGAAAGAAAATCTCATAAAGGCAATGGGTACTTCATTGTTCTCGGCATTCTTTTGGGTTAAGACGGCGGCATAGGAATGGTCAGAAGCAAAAGTGTAGAGTGTGAAGTCTTGAGAAAAATCAGGGCTCATGAGAGACGGAGCGTCTATTATGGCCTTCTTTATTGCATTAAAAGCTTGATTTTCTAGGGGTCCCCAGTGATATTGGGTGTCTTTCTTAATCAAATTCTGTAAAGGCCTGACCATTTCGGAGAAACTGGGGACAAATCTCCTCACAAAGTTAATCAGGCCTAAAAAAGACTGCATAGATTTTTTGGATGTAGGAGGGGGAAGTTTTGTAATGACTTGAGTCCTTTTGGGGTCGATAATCATCCCTTCGCTTGACACAATAAATCCCAAGATTTTACCCTGTTCTACTACAAAGATGGATTTTTTAGGATTCAAGGAGATGTCGTATTTACGACATCGCTGTAGAACGGCTCGTAATTGGGCTAGATGATCGTTTTTGTTTTTAGAAAATACAGTAACATCATCTAAGTAAACTACAATGGACTGATTGATTAAGCCTCGGAAAGCAATGTCCATTGCTCTCTGAAAAGTAGCACCAACATTAATCAATCCAAAGGGCATTTTTCGATAAGCATAAGTGCCCCACGGGGTACAGAAGGTAGTTTTAAGTTGGTCTGGAGGAGACATCAGGACTTGGTTATATCCGGAGAAACCATCCAGTAAGGATAGCCTCTCAGAACCAGATACCTGTTGAAGGATCTGTTCCATGGGTGGGACAGGATAGTTGTCTTTATCAGACGCTCTATTAAGGTTTCAGAAATTGACGCAGAGTTGGATTTCCCCACTTTTCTTCTGGACTGGGACAAGGTTAGAAACCCATTGAGTGTGCCTAACAGGAAAAATTATCTTAGCATTTAGGAGCTTATTCAATTCTTTTTGAACAGTCAGTTCGAGCTTAGGGTGTGTTTTCCTCAGTTTTTGTTGAAAGGGTAAGGTTTGGGGCTTCATAGGAATGACACGTTGTATGATGTTAGGGTCAAAAGTTTTAAGGTCATCATACGTCCATGCAAAGACATATTTAAATTCTTTGAAAAATTTAATAAATGCAACTTTTTCTTGTTGAGAACATCCTACCCCTAGATTAATGCACTGCGGATTGTCCTTAGTTCCTAAGTTTACATTTTCGTAAGATAACGAGGAACTATTGGTTTTACAATTGACCATGTTTTTAAATTTATCTTGAAAATCGTAAAACTTCTCTAATCTAACTACAGATTTAGGGTTCGATTTTACCATATCTGACGAAGATTCAGAAGTTCTCGGATCTGGTATTACCATGAAATCGCACAAATTGTCGTCATGCATATGTTCATCTATCACCGTGCCTTGAAAAGTTTCTTCCATGTGTAGAAAGTTAATAATCTGCTGATCGTCGTCAAAGACTCTCCAGTTCGTGATGTTGTCAGGAATGGATGGTCTGAACAATAGCTCGATGGGGAATGCATCTGGGGATAAGCCTTATGTAGGAAGAAGTTTAGAAGCTACATTAGCTAATAAATCTTCTTTAGAGTTATTCAATCTAGGAATAGAATTTATATTGAAAGAAGAAAATTTATTCATTAAATTCCATACCTCGGATTGGTATCTTTTTAGATGCGGAGACAGACAGTGGATAGAATCTCTTACCTGCCTAACCACTATTTCAGAGTCGCCAAAGATGGTCAAATTTTGAATGTTCATATCCAAATATTTTCTGAGACCTTGCAGTAAAGCCTCATATTCTGCAGTATTATTAGTACATTCAAATTCCAACCTACATGCAATCAATGTTTTGTTACCTGCCGGATCAATAATAATGCAGCCTGTACCAGCTCCTTCTTTGGACTTTGACCCGTCAAAATAAAGAGACCAAATTTGATTTCCATTGGGTACATGAGACCGTTGCGTAGAAGCTGTTGGCTACATATATGCTACAATCTCGGACTGTTGTTCAGGATTGGTGATAGGTGAAGCCTTGGCCATGAAATTGTCGAAGAAGGTGTCCATCCCTTGTACTTCGATTGAATCAACAGAAGGTGTAAATGGTTCGTTGGGATCGTTCAAATCTGTGACCGTCAACTTAAGGTAGCGCTCACGATTTACCTTGATCTTGTTGGGCTTGCCGTTCTCTGGAAGCCATAGATGACACCAATCTGTCATGAAATAACCATGTAGCTGCTCCGACTAGTCCCTGCTTAAAAATAGACTATACACTTCTGGAATATCCACAACAATTATATCAATAACCTGATGAACCTTGGGGTTAGACGATAATCTTATAAGCACATTTTTTAGTTCGCCTATAACTTTAACATTGGTTCGATCAAGTTGTATGATTTTCAAGGTGGAGGGTTCAACTTCGATGTTAATCTTTTGGAAAACAGACCAAGGCATCACATTGGATGACGCTCTTGAGTCTACCATACAATTGTGCACGTTTCTATTAAATATCTCGAATGTTAACAAAAATGGAGGTACATTTTTGCGAGTACTAAGGGTAGTAGTTTGCGGCTTTTTACTCGCAGTTTCTAAAGCTACTTTATCTACATTATTTACATTACTTACAGGAAGGATTCCTTTCTCTTGAGGATCAATATGGTTTTTAGTGGAAGTATTATGAGGAACTTTGTTCTGCACAACCTTGTTACCATTTTTGCCATTCTCTGAGATATTTTGTAACATTTTTTGTAGCAGAAATGGAAATTTCAATAACTCATAAACATAAATGTTATCTCTCAACTTTTTAAGATCTTCAACTACATCATAATCTAAGTTGGGGTTCACACTACTCTATTTAGTCTCAGCTGATTTAGATTGCTTTGGAGGCAAAGTTGTAGTGTTCTCGGTAGAAGGTTTGTTGGCTGTCTTACTCCTGGTATTATAAGGATGAACTGTCTCGAAGTTAGCTTGAAATATGCTATCCGAGAAGTGTCCAAAAATGTTTGGAGAAGACTCCTCTTCTTGAACTGTCTCTTGTTCAACTACCTCCTTAGGAATCTCAGGAGGCATAAAGTTATCCTGGGCTTCTAGAATTGTTTGAAGGGCACATTGCAGACTTTCTAGATTAAGGCCTTCGGTGGTTGGATTAGGTTGGTTGGTAGGAAAAGGCTTCCGAAATGGGGGCTTGTAAGGTCCTTTGCTCGAGGAAGCTTCTTCGGTCGACCTTTTCAAGTCTATAACTTGATTTGACAGTTTTTGAACAACTTTGGTTAAGTTTTCTAAATCAGAGCTTTCAGGTTGTGATTTATTTTGAGTAGGTCTGGGGAGGATTTCGATCTTCTTTTTGGAAGAAGAACTAGTCTCTGTTTCGTTTCTAGTAGAGTCTTTAAGACTAAGAATATATTTTTCAATCTGGGTGGCTTCCTCAAAGGCTTCTAACAACGTGGCTTTCTTAGATCGTTTAACCCAAATAGCTATACTTTGATGTAAACCTTTAGTGTAGTATGCTATTATAAGATTCTCGGCGGGCATGGAATCGGCAGGGATTCAGTTTTTAAGTGTTAAGAACCTTTGATTAAAGTATTTAACTTTTTCTTTTGGGTTTGTTCTTAAGCTAGAAAGGTCCATAACTAGGAATTTCGGAGGCTTACCATCTCCGAACTTTTCCAAAAAGAATGACTCAAATTTTTCCCAAGACATGATGGTATGGGGTTGCTGGGAAAAGTACCATGTAGATGCATTGCCCTCGAAAGTATAGGGGAACAACCTACAGACAACGTCTTCATGCTTGACATTGCGGAGTCTTATGGCTAACATAAACTTGTTAATGTGATCTTCAACGATCTTTTTTGAGTCAGGATCAAACTTGGGAAGCCATTTCTCCAGATGTTTAGGTAAAGTATGCTGAGCTCCAGGTACAACTACGACATCCTGGTCAAGCCAAGGTCTAAAAGGGTTGTTCTGGTTGGCCATTGGTGTAGTGGGTGTGGAAGGCTGAGAAGTGGAACTACCTTCGTCAGAGGAATCTCTTCCAGAAGAGGAAGGAGATGATGGAGGTGGTGAAGGAGGTATCCCATATCCTCCTGCAACAGGATTTAGGTTTGGATCTGTAGGATTCACAGTGATATTAGTGCCTCCTAATTGTTCTCTGATATCAGATAAATCCAAAGGTTGGTCCAATGGATGGTTTGGTTGCCTCAAACAGGCTAAGGCACTATGTATTTTTAAAATGATGAAAGAAATCAGATATGGATAGTACATTAATAAAATCATATCATCCTGCAATAGATTATGATAGCTAAAGTAGTCTATAATCAACTGCAAATTGGCATGCATAAACTTGAAACAAAAGATTGATATTATGAAAGCGAAAGTTGTAGCAAAACATCAACTCTTGTCTCAGTTTGTATCATAAATCCATAGCCTGGTTCTCCCACATGTGAGGATGCTCCTTCTTACAAATAATAATAAGTATTTAAAGACCTCCCATAGGGTAAAACATCCCTGTGGGAGTTATCAAACTGTTTACAAAAAATCTGGGAGGATATCCCAAGTCTGACTAAACTAGGAACCTAAAATAAAACTGAATCACATAAATACCTCCTAGACTGTCACAGCATGTCCAATGCAATTCGAATGTACCTGCAAAAGGTCAAAAAAGGGCAAGTTAGGAGGATATTTTGTTAATGAAAATGATAAAAATCTAATTCTATAGACTAGCTACAGAATCTTGCGATTTTGTAGCTGGTCTAAATCCAACACAGAATCGTATTAAAAATCAATTCAAATCTTAGAAAATACATTCAAACTATCAAAACATATTTGATTGCTAAAAGTCTCATTCAAATCGACACTTGTATGCAAATTGAACAAACTAAATCAAATGATTACAGAGCTAGATACACTCTGTTTAATTCGTTACCAATTCAGGTATACAAAATCGTATCGAACTGTAATGAAATCGTTTCATATCAAATTGAAATCGATACAGTTAAACAAATCATAGGAAATCGTTTATGCTACCTCATCAACAGGAAACACGATCGAATCCATACGAAAAAAACAAGATCATTTTTAAATTGATATAACTATATTAATCATAAACCAACGATCCATGCCATTAGCAGATCAAATCAAAACTGGTGTGTAAATTATCACAAATGAAATCATAAAAGGATCAATCAGTTGATAATAGGATTTGTAAGAGTTGTCCAATCGTCTGTTATTGCTAATTGGGGGCAGACGAAATCGATTGACTTTCAATGAAATTATTACTAGAACTCATTTCAAACCGAACTATTAACCAAATTTTCTCATACGAATTCGACAGAGATAACATAAGTCTATCTAGGTTAACAAAACTCATTTTGAAAATTAAAGTCAATAGAGCAGCATGAAGTCTATTCTCGATACGAATCCAACTCATAATCCAATCAAAACAAGAGTGAACCGAACAATTTGAGTTTGTCATAGTCATTGTAAATCAAAACAGTTCCAGGATTTGGGCACAAAGATCTTTTACACAGGCCAAAAAACAAAGTCGTTCTTTCCAAATCTGAGTTGAACAGAGTAGTATTCCTGATTTGACATATTACATCTCATAACATGTTGAAATATCATAACAATCAAACTCACGAAATCGTTGCAAAATCACACCATAAAATCAAAGCCGATATAATCCAACCATAACGAAATCATATCAAATCAAAACATGGTCGTGCTCTAATTTTAGCATAAAAACCTTCTGTTTAGATCATATACAAACAAAATCCAATCGAAAGCAAAACCTTGATTTCGTTAACTCAAACCAACAGACAAACAAAGAAAATCCAATGAAAACCAATTAATTGCTAAACTGGGCATGATCAAATCGTATAACAAAATCATAACCATATTTGATTTTATGACCGTTTTGATAATCAAACCATGTCAAAGTCATTTCAAATGAAAAACAAACTTTTCAAAACTCAGAAATCAATTCACTATATTAATCCAAGCAATTGATAAAACGAAATTGATATCAAAATTCATACCTGGATGATGAGCAGACAACTTGGTCGTAACATTTTGGAATTGACGACGACTGTAGTCGATTCGACATTCCTAAAGACGATGGAACCAGTGGTTTTATTCTTCTTATCATTTGCTTGAATCTTGTCCCTTTGGCTTGTCAATACTGCAACTTGGTTTTCCAATGATTTGATTTTCGACTGTAATAAGGGAACGTTGGTATAATAGCATTCCAACCACACATTACATTGGTCACAAGATGACTATCCGGGCTTTGAAAATGCAAGTGAGGGTTTGGTTAAATTACCAATGGTTTTGATAGGTAGCTTGATCCCTAGGTAGCTAGGTTTATTCTTTAGGCACGGAGGCAAGTTGGAAACGAAATCATAGGGTGGCTCGGAGCACAAACCTTGGGAGTAAGGGTACTCACTAGCTAGGAAGCGTTCGATGTCAGAGTCCGAGTCTTCACTGAGGACTATGGGCTTCTGCTCAGCACTAGGTTTAGGTTTATTCCTAGCCATTCTCGAGATAAGTCAAGCATTCTTTTTATCTTTGCTATTGACAGTAGGGTTTCCTTTGACCTTTTTTCTCACAGGCTTTTTAACAACCTCAACCTTCTCAGTTATAACGTCGGATAGTTTGATATCAGGGTTGACCGAGGGTTTGGGAGAGGGAAGTAGGACATGGAAAGGAATAGGTGGATCAAATTTAGTTTCTCTAACCACAGGCTTGTCAATTTGGACAGGCTCTATATCAGCAAAACCATTTCGAGAGATAAAAGCTTGCCAACTATCACCGTTGAGATTTAAGTGATGAACAACGATGAGTCTGATTAGGATGTGGTGGAACAAGATACTATCGGCCTTTTCTCGTTTAAACCTTTTAGCCATTTTATAAAGGCTGTGCTGGAAGTAGAATGGCATATTCAATGGATAACCCATAAAATTCATTAATAGTCAAAGGTGATAAAGAAAAACTATCCCATACCGACCTTCACAGGTCACGAATTGTTTAACCACCATCAAAAGATCATGCGACCTTGGTTTAAGTGTGGAAATGGGCATACCTCTGTCACAGGATGTGACCTTCCGCGAGAGGAACAATAACGGCCATGGCACATCCTCAACTTTAGATTTTTTAAACCATCGATGGCCTGTGGCTGCTAACCCTGTGGTAGAGCTAATGAACTGTTCACTCAGCTCAAGCTGAATGTCACCTATCTTGGCCCTACAATCATCAAAAGTTAGGGCGAACTGCTGTGCAACAAATAGATTAAGACCCTCAAACCTCTGTACAAACATGAGCCAACCAATATCCTCTAAGTCTTGTCGGGCGTTATCAAACAATAGCAAGGTTTGACTACCGTTCGACTCAATTCACACCACCGGTGCCATGGAGCCGAGCACACGGTGCGCTATGTGAACGAGCCAGGGTTTGAATCAAAGCATACGTCGAAGCAGAGTATTCACAGGCCTACCTGATGCTAGCAGAGGTGAAGAAAGGATAGGGATAAGCATTAATGACATCGTGCGAAGGTGGTGGAGCTATTTTCTGTCTATGCAGAATAGTGATTACCAATGGTACAACCGCCAGTGCTTATAGTTGTTCAACCCACTATTGTATAGTTCAACAATTATGTCATTTTCCCAACCAATGAGATCAATTGTAAGTGTATTAATCATTCGTGCAAGCAATGGTTATACCATAGTTTTAAAACCAAACATATAAATTGAAACCAATACCAAGTGTATGCCAAAGGTTTTGATAACATGAACTAGGTTTCATGTTAAATGATATATATCAAGGGTTTAACCATAACACCTATGTGCTTTTATGAAACCAATGGTCAAGTAGATCAAATCAAAGAACATGTAAATCCAATCACCAATGTATCACAAATTTAATCACTCATGAAACGAAATTTCATAATCAATCAAAGACTGTCAAATGAGTACTGACCAAAAGGGTTTTGCCAACTACATAATGATAAGTAAAATGTAAACGCAATGGGCATATCGACAAGAATGATAATGACAATTCAATAATTCTTTTAATGTGACTTCGAAAGAACAAGTTTTCACGCTTATAGTCGTGAAAACAAAAGTGAAGGTAAGTGTGCAAATAGCGCAAAATAAAAGTGTCGTTTATTTGAGAATTGCGACGAAAAATTAAGGTTTGAAAAACATTAGTGTAGGCAGCTCATAAGGACAATGGAAAATGTGAATTGGCTGCCAACACCACCCTAGCTAGACAAGGAGGAGGATCCCTCTAGGTCTTCATTGGAACTTCATCTTGGGTTTGTTTTCAGTTTTGAGTTGTAGTTATTTTCTTGGAGAGTTTGTGGCACTTGGAGGGTTTGGTCTCATCTCTTGAGGAGGCCATGGCATGATTCCAGGTTTTTTGGCTTATATTTTGTGTTTTCCATTGATGTATTGTAGTTTCCATAATAGCCATTGGATTGTTGTATTAAGATCTTCATTTGTAATAAAATACCACCTATTGTACATTATATTTCTAGTGTATTTGTATTACATGCAATATGTTTGACAAGATGTATATTAGTAGAATACATGCAAATTGTTTGTGAAAATTTATCAACCAGATTAGAGGATCAAGAAAATTTATTGAACAAAATGAAATAATATCCCAACCCATTCTATTAGGGATATTACAATGGTATAAGAGTTGGTGATCTTGCCAGCCTGTGATTATATCACAACACTTTCCTTAGCCGAAAAAGGGAAAAAAAAATGGGTCTTTTTTGCAATTTTTTTTTAAGGAAAAAAGGGGGTGACACATTTCAAATTACATTCTGAAACTTTTTGAGCATAATTTTCCAAATAAAATGGATATTTGAACTCCTCTCTGAAAAATACCCAATTTCAAAAAATAAATTGACCAAAACGAAGTCTGAGAAGTAAAGTCTTTAGCATTTTAATTTCAGTAAATTTTCAAGGTTTGTTTTCAGAAAAAACTGCGTGATTCACAGTGAAGAAAAATTAGTGGGAAGGATATCATAATATGTACATATAGGTGTAATAAATGATGGGAATAGGTTTTTCACTAAGGTGGTTAAGCCAGATGGAGGAATATCTGGACAAATATTTGGATCATGTGTTTGATATCTTGATGACACTAGCAGAAATTACAAACATGCCTTACCACTACTAGGAGTATATAGCATTGAGGGGGGATATCCATGTAGATTTTCCCTTTAAAAACTATTTCACCCTTGTTGGCCCCTGACCAGGTTTTGTGGAAACATTGGTCATTTTTGACCAATTTTGGGGACTTCAACAGGCTGGCCAAATATGGAGCACCAGGTGAAGCGGAGATTGCAGTATCTCGCCCCCTTTTGTGGGATTTTTTGGATTAGGGATTATGTAATGGGTATGGGATGTCGACCCATGGTTTTACCCATGTTTAGGCCTATTTTGTAATGTATAAATAAGTATCTAGGCGATGTAAGAAATGTCAATGGCTTAGTGCTAATGTTAGCTAAGTGAAAATAGTTATGAACGCTTTGTGCATACTATGTAAGACTTGAAGAGCTAAGTGAAAGTGATTGTAAGAGGTCATGTAAAGGCTATGTTCCATGACCTAGCTCAAGGAAGGAGGATCTGGCGAGGTGCATGTAGATCTCTTGTCCTATGCAGAGTTGATTTTGAGGCTCTGTGCATGTAAGGAGATTGACAAAATATAATAAAGAATATGAAGAGTTGGTGGACATAGCCCCACACTGGGGGTGAACCATGTATATCATGTGGCATGGTTGCTTTGTTTGATTGATGTTATTTATGCTTAGTGTTGTCATATTTATGTATGTTATATGCATCTGATATAGTATCTTAGTGCTTAGTAATTTGAATGAATGCTAGATCTGTTCTATTTCTAAGTGTTAAGTGCTTGGGTGTGTTAGATATTGTTGAATACTGCACTGCTCTGTAATTAGGGTTTTACTTGCAATGTGAATAAGGGTTAAATGTTAATGAATGTTAACTGCTAAGTGCTTTGTTAAGTACTGTGATCACATATCCATGTCCCATCTAGGTTGTAGACACTGGAGTCCTGCAACCCCCCCTTCCTCTACCTCAGGTGAGACTTCATATTCTTCGCAGGTGTTTCCAAAAGGGCTGGTAGTTAGGGTTTTGTTGGTGCATTGTTGAAGCGTTGAACTCTAGGTCTTCCCCTATGCCAAAAAATGGTTCCATTGTCAGGACTTGAAACTGTGATTGCTGAGAACTGAGGAAAAGTGAAAGCTCTGTGTGTAGATCTGTTTCTGTAGTGTGCAATACTCTACTTGACATGTAAAGCTTTGTGCTAAGAAGAGAAGTCTAATATGAAGAAAAGAGGTAAGATCTTAAATCTTTGTGCTCTGATAAAGGTAAGATAAGTGGAAATTTTTGTTTGGAAAGAATGGATCTAGGTATGTTTGATAGATTTGGTCCTAGTTTGAAAACTAGGGCACATCTTGAAGAAATAATATATGATATGAATAGATCTGATAAAAATAGTGAAAGATATGTTATCTCTATGCATAGAAAGAACTTTTGGACTAACAAGTTGATGCAGGATCCTAGAAATATTTTTTTGCAGGTCCATCACTGTGATCCTAGTGTGCAGTACATGAAAGGTTGGGGATCGTTTAAGATAAAGAGAGGATTGACTTTTTGTTATAGTTTCATAAGACCAAGACATCTTTCTAAGGAATGCCCTTATAGAAGTCTTATTTTCCTTTCTTGTAAAGTTACTGGACATGAAGTTTTGGATTGCCCTAGAATGATTGCTAAATTTGAAAAGATGAATATGAGACAAGAAAACCTTGAGAAAGGTCAAGAGACTAAGAATATGCTAAAGAACCAGAAAAAATCATAGGCTATATAATTGCAGATGAAAGAAACACTAAATGATCACAAAGACATCAATTTATCAAAGATTTTAAAAGAGAAAGAGTGCATAGAAGAAAGAATAGGAGACTTCAACATAGACTGTGTATTGGATGCAGAAACAAAGGTGAAAATTATGACAAAAAGTACTTGGGAAATCTTAGGAAAGCCTGCTATGATTCCTTCATTAGGAGGAATAGGATCGTTTAAAGGAAATTTGATAACTCTATGTGGAACACTTACCCATGTACTTATGATTTCTCATGGAGCATTGACAAAAGAATAATTTGAGGTCATTAAGTTTGATGAGAACAATGACCCTCTTGCACTTTTGTTAGGAAGGACTTGGATTGAGAAAGATTAGATCCGAAGGAAAGAAGAAGAGGAATCCCTAGAATAAAAAAAGAAAGAATTAAGGGATTTCATGTCTAGGAGAATAGCGTGCTTACTAGAAGAACAAGAGGACAATTCTAAGCAACTGAGGACTAGAGACCTAGCTACCGAAGTTAAAAAAATGAAAGAATATTTAGGGAACTTATCCATATAGGAGAGTAGAGCAACTACTCCAGAAACACTAAGAAAAGAAGTATTATCCTCGAAACTTGTGAAAGACCCTCAATAGTGCGAAGTTACTATTCCAAGAGAAGATAAGAACAAGAATGGAAAGAGGAATCCAGAGACACGGATCACAGGAAAGAAAGCTAGAAATCTCAGTAAGAAGAAAACAAAGTGAGAAAAATTACAAGAGGTTCCAGAGAGGACTTCGCAAAAGGAAGGTTTGCAGAAATTGAACCTCGCCGAAATAGCAGAGCAACGAAGATTGGCACTTTACCACCGCGAAGCAATATGATTATTGGAGGCATCCCGACCATTAGAATGATGCTCCAAAAATGATAGAAACATAGTTATTTCCAGAACGTTGACCATTGGACCATTGGGACCGTGCCATAACGAATGGAATTACATTTATTGAGGCACTCCTGCCTGTTGGAGGAGTCTGTTATGACGTTGTCTATTTAGTCCATCGCATGTCTCACTGAGAACACTTTTTCCAATTGTGATTATTCGAGCCCACAAAGAGCTTACTATTACCGCAGTGTGCTTATTGAGACCTTGCCATTCGTTCTACTAACTTGATTATTTGTTCACCAACCTGAGATATCAGATCTCGAGCGTGTATGTTGGGTGACTTTTGAACAATAGAGAAATCTGTCGAAGAGATTCTCATAGACCTCATGGCTGAGAAGGTCATTTTCACAGGAGCACAAGCTTCATCAACAAGAGGAGTGCAAGCATCCCCATCGACTGCACGTCGATCTACGCCCTCCTGAACTGTGATAGAGAAATGAACCAAGCATCATGATGACTTGGTGAATGCGAAGCTCATCCCATCAATCCTTCCCAACTACATCCCACCTCTAGCTGGTGCGGTGATTCGTGATAGCGTCCTGAGGGACTTAGAATACACATTAATTACTACATACCTCCCGAAGGGGATACGCATAGTAGGACCACAGTTAGAGAGGATTATGATGCTAAATATCAGTGACTTCAACTTGGGATATCGCAAGAACCATGGAATGCTCACACCACATAAGTATTTGGTCAATATAGTTGGGAAGAAGTCGAAAATAATCCCTCAGCCGTGGACCATGGACATCACAAGATCGACCATCCTCAATGTAATGAAGTTACCACACTTCGGCAAACATCAGGAGGTTAACGTGTGCATTAAAATCCTGATGTCGTGATTCCATGGAGGTTACCTTTTTTTGGATAGTAGATCTAACATTGATCCCCCGAATCACTAAATTGAGCATGAAAGGATGAGACCCACAAGACTTTTATCCGGGGAAGGATACATACCATGCCCTAGTACAGACAATAAAAGACACCTATGGCGATGTGGATAAGGGAAAGAGGGGATATAAGGTATCCTCCATCCAGAATGGCATAGTGCACCTAGCTTGTTAGTTGATCATTGGTAAGATCGTCAGGAAGAATAGGCCAACGCAGGTCATAGGGTTTGTTGTCGACCTTGTAGGAAAATGTGTTGAATGGCTGCAAATGAACTGGGTGAGCTACCTCATCAACCGGTTAGAGAAAGACTTTCATGAAGCTCAGGATTAGGGATACGAGTTCCATTTCAATTGGATGTTGAGCCTCATTTCCTTCATTTCTTGGGATATGCCAGAAGGAGTGACCTTCCCTAAAATTGAGCCATCTGAACCACTAGATACTAAGTTCACTACGCTCTGGTATTCAAGTGACATGGAAAAACAATGGCAGTCAAACGCAGTGTTCCACACCTATTATCTACAGCTGAAGAGGGCCATTGAATCTTTCCCTCACATGACGCATAATACCTTGCATCGGTTAAGGCCATTCACGAAGTTCTACATAGATAGGCATTTCATATATATCACTATGCGTAGAGATGAAAGCAAGGAGGAGCTACAGAGTTATTATAAACTAACAGAGGAGGACATGGAAGAAATAACCAAGGAATGGCCCATAGAGTTCTTTGTACCAGTTGACCAGGCACAACTCTCCGACCCCGACCTCATCCGAAGCCCTATGGTCACTCACGAAGAATATGATGCACCCAGTAGTAGCAAGAAGGAAAAGAAGGAAGAGGTACAAGAATTGAGCAGTGAATCAAAGGAAACCACACCAAATTCACTTGAAGGGGGAGGAGGTGACGAAGTAGAAAAATAAGAGGATGAAGGGGAAGAAGACAAGTAGAAGCAGGGCGAAGTAACATCCCCTAAAGATCCACTGATAGAGGCAGAAATATCCAAGAAAAGAAAGGGTTCCCCGATGAAAACTTCATCGCAGAAGAAGTCAAAAGACAATAAACCTCCATTCCACACTGTGCTCACGGTGGATTCCATTTACCTTATCATTGTCGTTGTATCAGATACCTCAAAAGACATCTTGCAGCGAAGGGAAGACAAACATGAGACAATGTTTGACAGTATAGAGGCGAAGCTCAAAGGGGTACAATAGGATATTTATTTGATCTGTGCAGTGCCTACTATGTCGTTTTCATCAGGGGACATAGAAGTAGGAGATGAGCCTACCCATCTATGAATACTAGCAGACTCGATAGAGGCTTGCCTTCGTCATGTCCAGAAGGAAAAATAATAGGCCACAGAGGCCCTGAAGAAAGAAAAGGAGGAATCCATAGAGAAATGTCAGGTTACACAACAAGAAAAAGATGACCTCCAGTTGAAGTTTGCAAAGGATAGAGCGTAGATCCAGAAGGATAAAGAAAAATTTCTCACAGAACATATGGGAGTTAAAGAAGCAGTCACCAGATCACTTTGCTTTGTGACAGGCCTAGTACAGATGGAAGAAGAAACCGTTGAAAGCCAGGTGGGGAAGCTCGTTGAAGCCATTCAACATCTCCAAGCATGAATAGTATAACTGGAACTACAAGCCATGCCAAGAACTCTGCAAGAAGTGTGAAATCATAGAGAGGAAACTGTCAGGAGCGCAGTCAAAAGAATCAAGGCATTGACCTTGGAATGTAAGCAACTCAGCATTTGAAGTCTGCAAACCTACGAGTGCCTTGCAGAAGAACCCTTAACTAAGGACATTAGAGTCACAACTCCAGGAGGAAAAGAAACAAGCAACAAAAGTGAAAGCATAGTTGAAGCTACTGTCATGAGTCGAGAGGATAAAACATTCATAGGAATAGTGCACGATTCAACAACATGTCCATGCCATCCAGAGTAAAGTCATGGAAGTGACCCAGAGGCTCCAGCGAGTGCAGGATGAAGCTTGCACACTTTTTGAGGAGATTGAAGGACAAGATACACAGCTAGAACAAGTAGTCACCATGGTAGAACAACTCTTGGAAGGACCGGTGACTGAGAAAGTTATTCAAGAGTTCATCGAGAAGGAGGCTCTGGCAAAGCAGCAGGTTGAGGAAGCTCAAGCCAATCTCAAGGCCTTCGAGGCAAAGTTACCCAGATCAGACTGACTCAGGATGAGTCACAGGTGAGTGTTGGGGGATTTTTGGAACTTGAACAGGTTTTATGGAAATGCTGGTCATGTTTGACCAATTTTGGGGACTTCGATAGGCTAGTCGAAGACAAAGCACTAGGCAAAGCAAAGATCGTGGGATCTCACCCCCTTTTGTGGGATTTTTTGGATTAGGGTTTATGTAACGGGTATGGGATTTCATCCCATGGGTTTACCCATGTTTAGGCGTATTTTGTAATGTATAAATAAGTATCTAGGCAATGTAATAAATGTCGATGGCTTAGTGCTAATGTTAGCTAAGTGCAAATAGTTGTGAATGCTCTGTGCATACTGTGTAAGAACTGTAGAGCTAAGTGGAAGTGATTGTAAGAGGTCATGTAAAGGCTATGTGTTGTGGCCTATCTCGAGGAAGGAGGATCTGGAAAGGTGCACGTAGATCTCCTATCCTATGAAGAGTTTATTTTGAGGCTCTATGCATGTAAGGATATTGACAAAAGAGAATAAATAAGATGAAGAGTTGGTGGACGTAGCCCCACATTGGGGGTGAATCACATATATCCTATGTTATGGTTTCTTTGTGTGATTGATGTGATTTATGTTTAGTGCTATCATCTTTATGTATGTTATATGCATCTAATATAGTAGCTTAGTGCTTAGTAATCTGAATGAATGATAGATCTATTATATTTCTAAGTGCTAAGTGCTTAGGTGTGTTAGATCTTGTTGAATACTGCACTACTCTATAATTAGGGTTTTACCTGCGATGTGGATAAGGGTTAAATGCTAATGAATGTTAACTGCTAACTTCTCTATTAAGTACTATGATCACATATCTGTGTCCCATCTAAGTTGTAGACACTGGAGTACTAACCCCCCCCCCCCACCTCTACCTCAGGTGAGACTTCATCTTCTTCGTAGGTGTTTCCAAAAGGGTCGATAGTTAGGGTTTTGTTGGTGCGTTGTTGAACCATTGAACCCTAGGTCTACCCCTATGATAACAACCCTCAAGTACGAATTTTGTCCCTCGAAGGTGGATGAATATTTCTTTAAAGGCACAGGGAAAAAATTAAATGGAAAAGAGTATGAAGGATAGGTGGAGGAGCATTCATCTAGCCATGTTGAGGATGTGTGCATAAAGGAAGACCAAACAACAACCCATGATACATTGTCTAAGATAGCCAGTGAGGTTAATGAAAATAGTGTGTGATGGGTATACCTATGATGAATCATTAAAATATGAGGAGGAAGCATCTCGTGATGACTATGAGGAGATGTGACAATTAGTCGATGGCAAGGATCCGACATCTTTCATTGTTACGATGCTTATGTTGAGAGTAGTTCAAGCATGATAACACCTCTGCATGATGAGAATTCAACACCATATCTCATTTATGATGTTGATTTTTATTAGGACATGATTGTACCTCAACATGGTGGTGAAATTGAACAAAATACCTTAGCGTTTCAAGATTTGGAGGAATAATTATTGGTCAGGGAGAAGTCTCTTGTGTTGATCCTGCACGAGGAGCATTTAGATTTGTAGGTGTTTGAGGATAGGTTTGAAACATAGGGTTTTGACTGTGCACCTATTTCAGATTGCAAGGATCATGAGTCATTTCTTGTGGCTCAAGGCTTAGCTACAGAGGAGGTAGTTGAGAAAATTCCTTGTGGACCAACCAACAAGGAATTATATGCACCAATTAATTTGGGGATTGAGTATAGGACAATGGTGGATGATATCATATACTACGGAGGTACCATATACTTATTCCATCAGTCTTCACTTAGGAAGGATATCATGAGATCTATGCACGATTCACCTTTGACAGGATATCATGGCTACTTCCAGACTTATCGAAAGATCAAAGAGAGGTTCTCATGGAAGGGAATCAAGGGGGATGTGTTGAGGAATATGAGGGAGTGCATGAATTTTTGGTAGAATGAGTCAGGGCATACCTATCCAATAGGATTATGGTGATCTACACTCATTTTAGGATAGATGTTGGAAAGAGTGTAGACATATGGCGATATAGGTATACCATAGGTGCATGGTAGGGACTACATTTTAGGTACTTCATTAGAGTACGGGGCATCACAATTAGCAAATTAGTTCTTTAGGGAGGTGTTTAGACTCCATAGGTTACGTGAGTACACTGACGATGATCTGGATAACAAATTTCCCAGTGCATTTTGGCAGGAGTCGAACATACCAACAAGAACAAGGTTGATTCCTATTACTTGGTTTCGATCAGACGATGGAGTAGCATGGACTTGGATCATTTTGATTATGATGATTACTAGTATGGAACAAAAACAACTAGCATGTATTGGGAGTGTTGGATTTCTAATTTGGTGATGGGATCTAGGAATTCATCTGAGTGATAGATTGATTCAGATGATGATGAGTGACAAAGTTGTGACAATGATTGGTCTACTTTATTTTTGGGACATCAAGAGAGGGGAGGTTAAGACTTTCTCTATATGTCCAGAAAAACTCGAGGCCAACAATGAATTTACAAATTTATACTTCACTGAGACACCTTCATAGGGGAGGATTCAGGATAGTGGTTTCAGTCCCTTCAGAAAGTTCAGTTTTGGGTTCAAGGAGAGGATGATGCAGATTGGGAACATTGGTTGGATGATGATGATCAGAGTGGCACAAATTCAACATGTTGGTTCCTTTGTGGGATTAGTTTAGGAACTTGGGGATACATTGTTGGATAGTTCATCCACTATTAGAGAGGAGAGCTCATAGATTTTGACTTTTCAGAGTTTACTTTTGGGAGGCTTAGGAGTGTTTTCTCGGAGAAATGGTCTTCTGAGAAGTTGACTGAGACTATGTATCTTATGATTTATTGTCTCATCAGGATAATTCAGGTGGGTTCTTGCATTATCACCTTACAAACTAGTGTTATGAGTAGAAGATGATTCACATCATACATGCTAGCTTGGGATCCTGATGACTTTACCACCTATGGGATTCTTTTTTTTGCATGGAGGGATTTGGATGAGGATGTGTTAGGAGATTGTCAAAATGGTGCTTATATGATTGCAACAATATGGGAGTGTTGGAGTATTACGGATTTCCTCTTTGATACTTAGATACTAGGTGTCATGGATGCCTTATCAGTTTGTAGCCACATAGACTTCTCCTGGATGTCTACTTTTAGATTTGTTATGGTTGACATATTCAATCCATTGTCAATATTGGGTCAACTTCATTTTACAAGCAACATGAGGAGATATGATGAGGTATATATGTTATGGTTTGGATGAGTCTCTTTTACACTACTCAGGATTAAGTCAACAAGTGAGGTATATTGGTCAGATATGATCCTTGTTAGTAGGGATGATGCTTTGAGTCTTCATAGCTTATGGATGCAAGTGTGGAGGATGAAGTTTAGGAAAGAGGATCAAATATTTATGATCAGAGTGGTGCAACAACAACATGATGATTCCTTTCTGGTGATAACATTGGACCCTTGGATTTTAATGGTTGATATTTTGGCAACATGTATAGATGGGAGAGAGAGTTGTTTCTTTCAAGATCCTATTCATATGGAAAAGTGGATAAGTTCCATAGGTGGGACATTCTATGGAGAGTATACTAATTATTCACAGTATCCGGTTACTCTATTGATAGGTGGCCTTCATGGGGGCCCTGATGTTATTGTTGATATTATGGTAGCTGCGGGAGGTATTTACCTCCACGTGTAAACCTGACAAGGATAGAATACTCCGGGAAGCAAGAAGAAACCCTAATGAGTTGGCTAATAACACTAGAAGACTTGTCAACTCAAGAAGATAATTTATATTAGGTTATTATCCTCCAAGAGAAGAATTCGGCCACAAATAATAATAGATACTGAACAGACAGATACCCCGAATGAGAAGTCAGCTCAGGCAGTTAGCCATAATTAGTATAAATATAGGAGGCCAATTCTCATTCTGTAAGGCAATCTCAGAATTGCAGAGAGCACTTGTGCGCACTGCAGTTACCCAGTTTCTGCGTAGGTTTGGAGGAGAGTTGTCATTGCAGCAGCTGCAACTAGCAGTTACGTTTGGACTATCTCTTGGCTAGGAATTGGACTATCTGATCATCTCTTGTTGGTGTGATATCCTTAGGGAAAGGTGTGCTACTCTTTGTTTGGCTATCTAGAATAAGGTTTGCTTCCGGAGTGATTCTCTATCAAGGTTAAGGTGCTTGGAGGGTGGCTTTGACCTATGGTTGGGTGAAAATAGAGATATTGTCAATGGTAAAATGAGCACATCCATTATATTCTAACAGGTTATGGGCCCACACCTCCTTCATTCAGTCTAACCATTGGAAGGAAACATAGGCATAATGATATTAAGCTCGTTGAAGAACTGTCACTAGGGTTTCTAGTAGGAGCAATCACCATAGCACTGCCACTAGGGTTACTAGCAGCTGCAGTTGCAGAAACCCTAATCATCTTGTTGAGGCACCTTAAATGAAGGGATTTACCTAAGCTCTGGATAGATCAGTGCACCCTAGCCTAGTGCATCTCCTGGTACTCTAAGAAATCTAAGACGTGAAATTCAAGCTTTTGGTCAAATCTAGGGTTGACCAAGTCAAAGAAGTCATGACTTAATCTATGAAGTTAGAGAACAAGTTAGATGGAGCTTCTAACTTCAGAGCATGAAAGACAAGGATTAATCTCATCCCTAACAAGAATAAAGTGTTGGATATCATGAAAGAAAAGATCGTGAAACCAGAGTTTAAAGAAGGAAAAGAGAAGGAACCGCATAACATTGTAGCTATGGAGAAGTTCAAAGATGGTGACATCAATGCTATGAGTATCATAGTGGAATCCTACATCTCCCATCTTGACTCATCAAAGAGGATGTATGATGCCCTAACAAATCGCTTCTCAGTTAGAAACATTGGACAAGTAATGAGTCTGAAGAATGAGCTCTGTGACATGAAGATGAATGATGATGATAAGATAACATCATATTTTGTGAGAATCTCTTAGTTAAGATATCAACTACAAGATATTGAAGAGATCATATCAGAGAAGGAATTGGTAAACATAGTACTCAATGTTCTTCCCAAGACATGGGATGAATTTGCCGCAAGAATGAACACAAGAAAGGAGTATCCGACGTTTGAAGAACTTTGGACTTGTTGTGCTCAAGAAGAATCAAGGATCGGTGCAAAAGAGAAACCCCAAAATAAGTACGATGATCAAGCCTTCACAACAAGATTCAAGAATTTTAGAAACAAAAGGAAGTTTGTCTCAAGGAGGAAGCCAAATCAAGAGAAAGATATTTCAGAAGTACAATGCTTCAACTGTCGAAAGTATGGTCACTACAAGAATCATTGTCCAAAGCTAAAGAAAAGGAAGGGGACACACAAAGCATCAGTTGCTAAAGAAAAGGAACCTAAAAAGAAGACCAAGTAGGATGAAAGATTCTTCTTCTTCTAAAGGTAACAATACTCTTCTTATTTATTGTACATATCTTGTTTGCATCGTCTCTGTACATATCTTGTATATCTATCTCCTGGAAGATAATGAATTCCAAGAAGAACTATACCGATGAAATAAAAACAAGATAAGGATTGATATCATTGGACAATACATAAAAGAATGAAATACATCAAGAAAATCATGTAGAAACTATTGCAAGATAAGCCGAATAAATCATGAAGAGACTTAGAAGAAGAAAAGACATAAAGAAGTCAGCAATCAAGAGGAAATTGGAGAAAGACTTATGACGTTTTGTAGAAGACAACAAGACAGAAGCATGGAATCTATTAGATAGACAGAGCCAATTATATATTGCAGAAGACAATAAGGATGCAGACAGAAGCGTGGACTCTGTTAGACGGAGGGAGTCGATTATATGCACTCATACATGAAGCAAGGATTAGGAGGGAGCTAATCCTATGATCCATTGAAGATGATAAAGTATATACCCATGGTAGTAACCATGAAAGACAGTACATGCTCAGTTCAACCTTAGAAGAAGTCTTCTTCAAAGAGAAGCCTTAAAGTATCTGTGGTTGTCCATCCATATCCATGATCCTATGATAAAAAAAAAAAGTGAAATCTTTAGGGCATGGAATCTATAAGAAACTCCATGGACCCAAGAGCTAAATAAAAACACAAGGAAGAACATGAATATTCCAAGAAATAAAGAGAAGCCAGAACAACCAGTCATTGTATCGAGAATCACAATATTGCCAGCTTGATATGAACTCAATAAAAGCAATCAAGAAGAGGAACTAAAAGTTGTGATGAAGAATAGTGTGTGGAAGACATATGAATAAAAGCATTGCAAGATCTAGAACTAGAGGTTCTCCCAGATGGAGGGAGAAGACTATGATTCTCACTTGTTCCAATAAACCAGACATATCTCTACATGAGTCATTATATCATCCGCAACATCCATGAGTTGGAATTCTACATCAGATAAATGCAAAGACTGTTCTCCAGAGAAATTGAATAAAGAGTGTATGAAGAGAAAACTCAAGACTTTGAGGCATACTAGAAAGAGACCCTTGTATGCAGATGAAAGAAGATAACTTCGTGAAGAACCTCCAATGCACAACAGAAGCGTGGTGAAGATTCTTTGTATTGTATCAAGATGACTACTCAGTAGATCAGATCTCATGATGACAAAAGAAGTGCCACATGGATATGTTCCAGTGTTCCAACAATGATATACTTTATTGATCAGATCTACATGAAGCCTTCAGAGAAAACTAGTGCTCCAGAATGAAGTACATTTGAAATCAAGCATTACATTATCCATGATAAATTTCAAAAAGGAGAAAGAGGTTCTCCATCACATATCTCCACAGATGAGCAGATAAGCAGACATTTTGATAAATCTTATGTCCAAAATGAAAGAGTTTGCATACTCAAGATGGAGCTCATGGAGATGACTTCCTTATTGAAAAAGGAAGAGATGACTCCCAGGTTGGGAGGGAGAAATGATATGTATTGACTTATGGACAGTCATTTTTTTTCAGTTCGAAAAATGGTCTAGGATGAGCAGCTTCCTTTCCAGTTTGGAAAGTGCATTGAGATTTCTGACGGACAGCGATTTCCCATTGTGGTTAACATGGTAAATGGTCCAAATTGTTGATGTATCATAGACAACGACTTCCCATTGTGGTTAACATGGGGAGTGGTCTAGGGTAGTATCTCTTCTTGAGGGTTACTCAAGAAGACTGGCCCGCCTCACCAGAAAATGATTTCTCATTATGGTTAACATGAGGAATGGTCCATTTTGGAGGTTGATACTAGACAATATTTTCTTCTTGTGGTTAATAGAGGAACTAGTCCAGACAATCATTCCTTAGGGTTTATACATTCTCTCCAGGGTGCACTTTGATTAGTGTAGGAGGAATGGCCCAGGGTGGGGAATGGTCCAGGCTCAACAATCAGGGATAGACATTCCTTAGGGTTTATACATTCTCTCTAGGGTGCACTTTTATTAGTGTAGGAGGAATGGCCCGGGGTGGGGAATGGTCCAGGCTCAAAAGACAGGACAATTATTCTTCCTTGCTTGAGAAGAATAGTCCAGATATCTAATTGTTCTACTCTGAGGGCAGATATTCTTTCAGATCTCACAGGTGTGAGTGAAAGATTGGCCCACATGATTCAGTTTATATCATAACATTGTTTCTGGGCAGGTTGATATCAGATGATTGTTATGAAAACTGTATGACAGTATATGTATACTATTGTGGTGGATGTGTTCCACTATTCGTGACTACATGTTGTTGATCAAGTACTTGTGTGTTACTTGGTGTGGTAGTGTACCACTTGATTGTAGTTATGTATTACTATGGATAGAAACAGCTGTGTTCTATTTTTGTTCTGATTTCCTTGAATACTATCAACAATTTATTGGAAATAATTATTAGCCAGATGAATGACGAACAAAGATTTTCCAGACAGAAAATGGTTCAGAACATTTACTCTTCTAGATTAGAAGAATGACTCTTGTATCACTCTGTGGAGTGAACATCATGTCTGATTACTCAGATAGAATATGGTTTTGAGATATGATGCAACTGATGATGATGGTACTCATGATCTAGTCATGATCTAGTCTATATAACTATGTTGATGCTACAGAGTGAATGGTATGTTTTGTGCTCAAGACCATTACCTGTAATACCTCCCTAGCTAGTAGGGAGTGTTGATATTATGGTAGCTACGGCAGGTATTTGCCTCCACGTGCAAACCTGACAAGGATAAAATACTCCAAGAAGCAAGAAGAAACCCTAATGAGTTGGATAGTAACCCCAGAAGACTTGTCGTCTCAAGAAGATAATTTATATTAGGTTATTAGCCTCCAATAGAAGAAGTTAGCCAGAAATAATAATATATATTGAACAGATAGATACCCAGAATGAGAATTCGACCCAGGAAGTTAGCCAGAATCAGTATAAATATAGGAGGCCAGTTCTCATTCTGGCAAGCAGTCTCATAATTCCAGAGAAACACTTGTGGGCAATGTAGTTGCCCAATTTTTGCGCAGGTTTGGAGGAGAGTTTCCGTTGCAGCTACTGTAGCTAGCACTTACGCTTGGACTATCTCCTGGCTAGGGTTTGGACTATCTGATCAGCTCTTGTTGGTGCCCTATCCTTGGGAAAGGTGCGCTACCCCTTGTTTGGCTATCTAGCCTAGGGTTTTCTTCCAGAGTGATTCTCTGTCAAGGTTAAGGTGCTTAGAGGGTGGCTTCGGCCTATGGTTGGGTGAAAATAGAGATATTGTCAATGGTAAAATGATCACATCCATTATATTCTAATAGTTATCACATTGTAGTAAAATATTGTGGGTGGTAGGAGCTCTGCATATTTCATATGGATTTGGGATCCAAGGATCATCATTAGTTTCAGTTTGGTTCAGATTCATGTCCCTATGGGTGTGATGGAATTTATTAAGGACAAGCAATCTTTGGGAAGGGAGGATTTATCATGTCCCCATTTTTTTATTCCCTTGTTGAGAAATGGAAATGACTTATGTGGCTCATCAGTGAAGAAAAATGGTTATTTAATGTCACCTAGTTAGAGTTGTTATGCATTTAAAGTGACATTAAGGAAATAAAGTTACTTTAGATTAGTAATTTACTTAATCATTATTAAAATTGACTTTTAATCTTAAAGTGAAAGTAAAAGGGGAATAAGGTTCATATTTTATTTAGTCAAATGAGTCATATTTGAATTAGTAAAAAGGGGGTAAATTTTAGAAGTCATGGAGGAATGATAAAAGGATGGGTAGAGCTTCATCTTGGGATTATTATTTTATTGATCTCTTGTTTGGTGCTCTTGGAACCATTGTTTCATTAGGGTTAAAAAAAACCCTTCCATTGTTGGTCTTGTTTCACTGGTGCAATATTTACCCTAGCTAGATAGGGAGGAGGATCCATCCAGGATCTTCATTGGAGATTCATCTTGGGTTTGTTTTCAATTTTAGGTTGTACTGATTTTAGTGGAGAGGTTGTGGCACTTGGAGGGTTTGATCTCATTTGTTGAGGAGGCCATGGAACGATTCCATGTTTTTTGTCTTGTATTGTATGTTTTCCATTGATGTATTGTAGCTTCCATAATTGTAACATATCTAGCCAGCCACATGCCGAGGTATGCTACCTAAAAGCCCACCCTTGGACTTCTTTATCATACTGATACATTCTTTGTTCAATAAAGATGCATAAGATAAGAGAATTAAGGAAATGCACAACAATATCCAGCAAACATGAATGTTCTAAAGATTCAATTTATGATAATTAAATGTACAACGAAAAAACATTCATACACAGATAATAATATCACAACAGAGAGAACTTATTTTTTATGAAAGATGACACCAACTGGCTACAGACCAAGGATGTTCCACCCAATCGTAGACAATATTGCTCCAAATCTCAACAACAACGTCACCCCCGAGCCAGGGATATGAATCCACAAGGATGGTTCCAGAGTGAACTTGGCTTCCCAATCCATTCAGCTCTCAAGTGCTCACAGGCTTCCCAGCACTCATAGAAATCTAAGTACCCAGCTCTATTCTACCCATATTGCACCACCTGAGAGAATGAACCTCCACCTTTCTCTGCCATGCAGTCCCTCAAGAATTCCTTCTCCTTATTCTAGCCTCCAACGCAACTGGTCCAGATTCTCAATGTTGGAACTCTTAGGACTAGCAACTGTGAGCCATGTTGGACACCAACCACTACATCTTAGACATGCAGGCCTCAAGGCACAACTGGATCACACCGGTGGCCACTATACACAACTATCCTGTGGCTAATTCTGTTGCAGTTCGGTCCCCCTTCCCGGGAACAATACGAAGGTGAGGATGGATGGAGGAGGTAAGTGCATGGGAGTGAGTGAGGGTAAGAATGAGGTAACACAAAGGTGACAGAGTGAACAATCCAAGGACCAACCCCACAATCAAACTAGGGGTGGGTTTAAGTATGTTCGTGAGGAAATCAATAACCTCCTAGCCTCCCCAAGAAGCTCACGTAACTGATGCCCCCCTTTAGGAAAAAAGGTAATTAACATAGGAATAAACATTTAGCCTCTCAATCCCCCTCCCTTGTGGAATCATAGCCCCCTATAACTCTAGTCCTAGTCTCTCTAGAAGCCAACGATGTATTTATTATTAATAATGATAAAAACATTACATGTCTTGGGCACACTGGCCTTTTAATAATTGTTTGGTCACTCTGGCCTCTCAATATCGTAACAATACATTATTTAAAATGGGGTTTCAAAAACTGGGGTGTTACATCCCCTCCCCCTTATTTTGGTACTGTCCTTAGTGCATATACAAAACAGATATCAAAATCTCAAATTTATTCAAAAATCTGCGGGTACTCTGCCCACATGACATGTTCATGCTCCTAGGTAGCATATTCAGGACCGTAGTAGGTCCACTAAAATTTTACTAGCTCTATAACTCGATTCCGAATCATTTTTACCTTTATGTCCAATACCCATACTGGTTGAACTTGAAAATCTCCCTCCGTCTCTACCTGAATCAAATGCCAATCAATAACATGGTTAGTATCATGTACACATTTCTTTAGTAAATATACATGAAATACATTATGCAAATTCATGGAAGCAGGCAATGTAAGCATGTATGCAACTGGCCCTATTATGTCCAATATTTCAAATGGACCACAAAATCTGGCTGCCATCTTTGTACAAATCCCCAATTTCAAAGAGATTTTATTGGGCTTCACTTTCAAAAGTACATGCTCCCCTACTTTAAATTCTCTATCTATAATGTTCTTGTCTGCATAAACTTTCTATCTATCCAGAGCTGCCTTTAAATTCTTCTTAATCTTGACCACCTGGTCTTCCATATCCTTGAGCAACTCTGACCCAAGTACCACTCTATCTGTTGGGTTGTCTTAGATCATTGTAATATTTCATTTCCTACCATACAAGGATTCAAATGGGCCCATTCTCAGTGAAGCTTGATACCCATTATTATATGCAAACTCAACCAAGTGTAAGTAATCTTCCCACGTAGATGGATTATCCATCACATACATTCTCAGCATGTCTTCAATTATTTGATTGACTCTCTCTATTTTCCCATCTGTCTGGGGATGATATGGCTGTGATAAAGTTTAGATTTGTGCCAAATAATTTAAACAATCCCCTCTAAAAATTGGAGGTAAACTTGGTATATTTGTCTGAGACAATTTTTCTAGGTATCCCATGCAACCTCGCAATTTCCTTCATGAAAATTTCTGCAATATTAGTTGTTGTATGTGTTGTCTTCACAGGCACAAAATGAGAAGCCTTTGTTAACTTGTCAACCACCACCATGATTGAATCATGTTTCTTATTCATTCTGGGTAATCCCATGATGAAATCCATGGTGATCACTTCCCATTTATTCTCTTGAATTGGAAATGGCTGCAACAAACCTGTTGGGTGCCTATGCTCATCCTTCACCTTCTGACATTCCATACATCGAGCAATGTAATAAATAACATCCTTCTTCATTCCTAGCCAAAAGAACTAGCTTCTTACTGTTGTAATTGTCTTCTGGTAACCGGGATGTCGAGCATAAGGAACATCATGCATTTCCTTCAGTACCACATTCCTCAGTTCTCCGGAACTAGGAACATATATTCTATTTTTATGCATGAGTAAACCATCTTCATTTATCTCATACTCCTTTATTTTTTGTTGTGCATCTCCTTGCTGTAAGTTTTCCTTTACCTGTAGGTAATGTTGATCTGTAACAAGACCATCTAAAAATTTTCTCTTTAAATTTGACTGATGCATACTAACAGCAGTAGCATGCATGAGATGCACTCTCCTACTAAGTGCATCAAAAAATTTATTCTCCTTTCCCTTGATATGCTTCATATTGAAGTCATACTAACTTAAAAATTCCATCCATCTAGTTTGCGTATCATTCAAGGTCGACTGTTCAAAAAGATACTTCAGACCAATGTGATCTATTCTTAATTCAAATTTCTTCCCCATGATATAATGCCTCCACATCCTCAAGGCATGAACAATGGCAACAAGTTCCAAGTCATGTGTAGCATAGTTCCTCTCATGTTCCTTAAGATTTCTAGACTCATATCCAATGACATGTCCATTTTGCGTGAGGACTCCCCCAAGTCCTTCCTTAAAAGCGTCTATACATACCACAAAACTTTCATTTGGGTCAGCAATCTTTAATACAGGTTCACTAGTAAGTAATTCCCTCAATAGATTAAAATTATTTTCACACTTAAGAGTGCATTCAAATTTAGTTTCCTTCTTTTGCAAAGAAGTGATAAACAATCTTAGAGAACCCTACTATGAAACTTTTGTAGTATCCAACTAATCCCATAAAATATTTGACGTCTGACGCATTTCTGGGTGTTGGCCACCCTCTAATGGCTTCGATCTTCTCTGGATATACTGCTATGCCCTGCTCTAAAATAATGTGTCCCAAGTAATGGATCTTCTTTTGATAAAAAGAACACTTACTCAACTTGGCATACAACTGATGTTTTCTCAGTACTTGCAATACCAATCTTAAGTGATGTTCATGCTCCTCTTCATACTTAGAATAGATAAGTATGGCATCCAGGAATACTATGACAAACCTGTTTAAATAATTTCCGAATATTCCATTAATTAAGCACATGAAGACAACTGGTGCATTGGTCAGTCCAAAGGGCACCACTACAAATTCATAATGCCCATAACTGGTCCTAAAGGTTTTCTTGTGAATGTCTTCTTCCTTGATTCCTACCTGATGATATCTTGCCCTCAGATCAATCTTTGAAAATATCTTTTCTCCTCTTAGATGATCAAAGAGGTCATCAATTCAGGGTAGCAGATACTTTTTCTTTATAGTGTACTTGTTCAACTATCATAATTCAATACACAGCCTCAAGGTTCCATCCTTCATTTTGACAAAAAGTACTGATGCTCCCCAAGGTGAAACACTTAGATGTATGTAGCCTTTCTTCAACAATCCCTCCAACTGCATTTGTAATTATTTTAACTCTAGTGTGCTCATTCTGTAAGGTGTTTTTGACACCTGGACAACTCCTGGCACTAAATCAATTGAGAAATCTATCTCCCTTCTTGGTGGAAATCTGGGTATTTCTTGGAATACATCCTCAAATTCCTGTAGTACCGAGAAATATTCAAGGCTTGGCCCCTTCATATTATCTGGCTCTTCCACATGAGCTACATACAATTGACATCCTTTTCTAAAACATATTTTCAGTTGTAAGGCCGAAATCTCCCTTATAGAGATGGGTCTTGGAACTCCTTTCACAATGTTATGTTTTCCATTTCCATCAAGACATGTAAATGTCTTGTTATGACAATCTAGGACAACATGATGCTTGTCCAACCAATCCATCCCAATAAGAACATCATAATACCCAAATGGTATGATATTTAGATTAGTACTAGTATTCACACCATTAATACTTATGAATAGCTTCTGACCATATCATGGATTCTTCTTTTGGTTCCAGTGGCTAACTGAACCAAACTTTCTTTTCCAAGTTTACTTTTCTCCAAATGTAGTCTATCCACTATCTTAGGATCAATGTAACAATTAATTTCTCCTGAATTAATCAAAATAGCAACAGGTTGATTTATGATCTTACCTTCCACCTCGATCATATTGGACTGGTACTATGCTTGTCGATCATTTAAAGCTGCATAGATTCTTCCCATATCTTCGACTATTGTAGCCTCTTGGATGTTGTGAAAAGTCTTCACTCTGTCTTTTCTGTGTGGGAAATCCTTGTACAGGTGATCTTCCTTGCATCCCCAACATTTTATTGGTGGTCATCCCCTTTTTCCCAAGGAATCTTCCTTCTTGAAATCTCCCTTAGCATACTGATCTTGGTGGTTTCTATTAGGCTCATTCCTATTGAAGGGAGGTTTGAATCCTTTCCTCCTTTGATCGAACTTCGCATTCTTCTTTTCCTTCCAATATTTCTACATGGATTCTCTTCCTTGGCCTTGCTCATACATGTATTTATCCTTCCTGATGGATTCAGTCAAGGTCTTGGTTTCATCATACTTGATATTTTCCTTACAAAAGTTTGGCAATCCGCCTAGAAATCTTTGTATTTTCACTTTATCATCACCAATGAACTTGACATACTTTAACAATCCCAATAACTTCTTCTCATACTCAGCCATAGTTATGCTTCCCAACCCGAGTTCAAATAAATCCTACATTTTATGGTCATAGAAATGATCTGAGAGGTACTCCTTCTGGAAGTACTTCTTGAACTATTTCCAAGTGATCCTAATTTCATTAACATGCTCCACTTGCTTCAGTTGGTCCCACCACACTACAACTTTCCCATGTAAATGGTAGGTGGCAATATTGGCTTCTAGGTTTGATGAATAGTTATGCAAATGAATGTATCTCCTGATCCCAAGTAGCCATGCTTCAGTATCATCTTCCCTTTCTCTTTCACCATCGAAGGAAGGTGGCTTGAGCTTCCTCAACTCTCCTTTCAAACTATCTACCTCTTGTTTCCTTCTTTGTTGCATGATAGGGGACACCTCTGGGATTCTTACAGGATTGTTTGATGCATAAAGATTTCTTTCTGAGTAAGGAGGTGAGTGGTGTCCATGAGCTCTGCTATCACTTCTAGAATAACCAGCTCTTCCACGATCATTTCTCCTTTCATAACACCTGCCTTCTTCCTCTTGTTTTGATTTTGATCCCTTCTTAGTTTTCCTCTGCAACTGATCCAACATCTGCGACACTCAAGCATTTATATGAAGTTTCTCTCTCATGAGTCTCTCGTTGTCTTCTTTATAGCTCTTCACTTCCATATTTAAGCTTCTTACCATTTCTATCAACGTTTCCTGCTATCCTTTTTCCTTGCATCCATTGGACTCTGTCTCTGCATTACCAACCCTGGTATTCTAGCCTTCAACCTCCTTATCATGACTAAAGACTCCCTCACCTTCTTCCATTTCCTCAATACGCATCCTGATATGATGTGCTTAAGCCTATTAATTCTGCAAAATGTGCAAGTGACCATTTTGTTATGCATATGATAAACAAAAATTGCCAAACCATGCTACATGTCTCTTTCTTGTTTTTTTTCATGGAGATCATATCCCCATTCTCTGAAAATAACAGTGTCTTGTTATCCCTGGGCTGACACAGAATTTCATCCAATGCAGACACTTCCTTCAAACCACCTTCCCAAGTGACCATGACTAGAAACCACGGCTAAATCCTTCCTTCACATTTTTCTGTCTCAGAGACAACCAATTCGTCCCTTATCCCTCCTTCCCTCAGCTCTCAATCTACATACAACCATAGCCATGACCTTGCGCTTAGCTAAAAAAGATCTTTCTTGGAGATTTGGGACTTTGGAACCTTCAACCAGGACTAGATTAATGGTCCTCATCCTCCTTCATGATCAACGATCAAGATCCACTTTGAGACTCTGTGCTTCGGGAGTCTTGACTTTCCTTGCTTGCCTCCTCCCAGAACACTTTTACCCAGAGTTCATGATCTGTCAACGCGTGTCTTCCCATAGATCGACAATTGTGGATCGCTTTGGCTCTTCGGGCTTCAAAAGTTTCAAACTTCCCTCCTGCACTTTCTCTCGGAGTACTTCCACCCGAAGTCAATGATCCTTTAACGTTTGTCTTTCACGGATCAACGACTATGATTCCTTCGGGACTCCGGACTATGGAAATATCAATTTTCAAAACTTGTCTGGCCCCATTGGATTTCATTCAAAGCCCTGGATCTGGTGATGTGTGGCTCTTGGCATATCAATGGTCGAGATCATTTTGGGTCTTCACGTCTTCAGGTTTCGAAACTCTCAAACTTCAAAACCTCTCCTCGCTCACTTTTTACCAAAGTGTTTTATCTGGAGCACACGATCGGTGGACACGTGTCCTCCTACGGATCAATGATTGCCAACTACTTCGTCTCTTTGGAGGTTCATCACTCGAGCGCTAACATGTCACAACACTGCATGACTTTCAATTTGTGGGGGGGAGAATCGGTGGTCTAGAGTAACCTTCTTTTCACCCCACAATTATCATGATGCTGACATGTAACCCCTTGGTGAAACCGTGGTTTGGATTGCAGGACCTCCTTGGGAAATTAACTCCCATGAAACTTGGTTCCCCGCAATGCCTGTTGGTTGTTTATCTCACTCTCCAATGGGATCCGATAGTCACGACCTTAACCTTGCTTCCTTTTTATCAAATGACCCCTATTCACATGTCCTCTGATCCAATGATCCCATATCTCTCCTGATCCTACAGTAGCGATCGCTCCTGAATTCAACAGGAACAATCACGATCCTTTAAACCCTTACAGAGGATCTATGACATTATGTCTCCTGCGTAGCTTTTGCAATGCAATTCCTCCTGAGATTTTCAATTTCATGGTCAGAGTTCAATCTCGACCACGAGACTCTGACCAACAGACCCAACCCATACCAGCCCGATGTTTCAACCAGAAGTTCTGATACCAATATATAACATACCCAACCAACCACAGGTCGGGGTATGCTACCTAAAATCCCACCCTTGGACTTCTTTCTCATACCGATACTTTCTTTGTTTAATAAATATGCATAAGATAATAGAATTAAGGATATGCACAACAATATCCACCAAAAATGCATGTTCTAAAGATTCAATTTACGATAATTAAATATACAATGAAAAAACATTCATACATAGATAATAATATTACAACAAAGAGAACTTATCTTTATGAAAGATGACACCAACTGGTTGCAGACCAAGGAAGTTCCACCCAACCATAGACACTACTACTCCAAATCTCAACAACAACGTCACCCCCGAGCCAGGGATATGAATCCACAAGGATGGTTCTGGAGTGAACTTGGCTTCCTAAACTAGTCAGCTCTCAAGTGCTCACAGGCTTCCCAACACTCACAACAATCTAAGTACCCAACTCTCTCCTACCCATCTTGCACCACCCAAGAGAATGGACCTCCACCTTTCTCTGCCACGTAATCCCTTGGGCAATCCTTCTCCTTATTCGGGCCTCCAATGCAACTAGTCCAGAATATCAATGTTGGAACTCTCAGGAATCGCAACTATGAGCCATGCTAGAAACTGACCACTGTATCTTAGACATGCAGTCCTCAAGGCACGACTGGATCACACCAATGGCCACTACAACCAACTATCTCGTGGCTATTTTTTTTGTAGTTCGGTCCCCCTTCCTGAGATGAATACGCAGGTGAGGATGGATGGAGGAGGTAAGTGCATGGGAGTCCATGAGGGTAAGAATGAGGTAACAAAAAGGTGACGAAGTGAACAAGCCAAGGACCAACCCCACAATCAGACCAGGGGTGGGTTTAAGTATGTTCATGGGGAAATCAAGAACCTCCTGGCCTCTCTATGAAGCTCACATAACTGATCCCCCCCTTTAGGAAAAAGTTAATTAACATAGGAATAAACATTTAGCCTCTCAAGCCCCCTCCTTTGTGGAATCATAGCCCCCTGTAACTCTAGTCCTTGTTCGTCTAGCAACCATCGATGTATTTATTATTATTAATGATAAAAACATTTCATGTCTTGGGCACACAGACCTTTTAATAATTGTTGGGGCACTCTATCGTCTCAGCATCATAACAATACATTATTTTAAATGGGATTTCAAAACCTGGGGTGTTACAATAATATCTGTTGGATTGTTGTATTCAAATATTCATTAATAATAAAATACCACCTATTGTCCCTTTTGTTTTTGGTGTATTTGTATTACATGCAATATGTTTAACAAAATGTTTATTAGTAGATTACATGCAAATTGTTTGTGAAAATGTTTCAACCAAATTAGAGCATCAAGAACATTTATTGCACGGGAGGACATAATATCCCAACCCATTATATTGGGGATATTACAAGTAATTATTTGACTGTGGAGAATGAAGGAAGACAAAGGGAGAGAGGAAAGAGTCCAGGGAATAATGGAAAGTCCAAGAAGGGAAGATCCAAATCCATAGAGATATTGGAATGTTGTTGGTGTAGGAAAAAATGAAGCAAGAAGAAAGATCATTGGTTTCTCAAAGGAAAACAAGGACATGGACATCAGGAGAAAAATGAAGCAAATGTAACAGGTGATATGTTGCAAGAAGATTTAATCCTTTCATTAGATAATATTGTTGATTCTTGGGTAGTAGAATCCAGGTCTTGATTTCATGCCACACCCCATAAGAAATATTTTCAAGATTATGATCGAGGTCATTTTGGATAGGTTTATCTAGGTGAAGACAAACCATGTAAAATTGTTGGAAAGGGTAAGATACATATAAAATTACAAAATGGAAACCAATGGTTGTTGAAAGGGGTGAATCATGTTCCTAAATTAAGAATAAATATAATTTCAACTGGGCAATTGGATACTAAAGTTTGTGCATTTACATTTAGGAGAAATTCGTGGAAGGTCACTAAAGGATCACTAGTAATAGCAAAAGGAGAGAAGGTAGGTACATTGTATTTATGTATTGGTAATGTTGATTCTTCTATTGCTTTAGTTTACATGGGAGAAAGTAAAACATTATCGCATCATAGGCTTGGTCACTTGAGTGAAAAGGGGATGCATATTCTCCACTCAAGGAATTTGTTGCCATACTTAAAAAATGTTGATTAGTATTTCTTTGAGCATTTTGTTTATGGAAAAGAAAAGAGAGTCAGATTCCTCAAAGTTGGGAAGGAAAGAAGAGTGAAAAGTTATATATTGTGCATACATATGCATGGGGAATGGCTTGGGAATCATCTCTTGGTGGATCTTATTATTATGTTACTTTTATTGATGATGAAACTAGGAAAACATGGGTTTATTTAATTAAAAAAATATGATGTTTTTTATACCTTTAAGAAATGGAAAGCTTTGGTTGAGAATGAGACATGAAATAAGTTGAAGTGTCTTAGATCAGACAACAAAGGAGAATATTGCAGCAAGGAGTTTGATAGTTATCGTTCATACCATGGGATTCATAGAGAGAAGATAACTACAGGAACACCACAAGAAAATAGTGTGTTAGAAAGGATGAACATGACAATCATGGAGTGTGCAAGGAGTATGAGATTTCACGAAATATTTCCCTTACACTTTTGGGAAGAATCTATGGATACTATTTTTTACATAATAAACATAGGGCCTTTAATTTCCTTGGATGGTGGCATTCCATAGGATTCATGGACAGGAAAAAAGGTAAACTACACATTTTTGAAGACTTTCAGTTGTGAATCTTTTGTCCATATTGATAAAGAAAATAGAACAAAGATTGAGGAAAAATACAAGAAGCGTACTTTTATTTTATATGGAGTTAATGATTTTGGTTATCACTTATGGGATTATGAAAATCACTAAATAATTAGGAGTAGAGATGTGACATTCAATAAGAAGGTCATGTACAAAGATCAGTTGCAGACAATGAAATAGGAAAAGGAAAACACACAATACACAGTGCTTGATGAGATTATAGAAAATGAAACCTAGAGGTGCCAGAAAATCAAAATATCTAAGAACAAAAACAACAATGGGAACCTAAAAATATTGAAAGAAGATATACCAAGTTAAGTAAACCCATGTTGGCACAGGGGCAGACCCAGGGTTCATTACTTAAGAGCGCACCAACAGAACCCTAACTACCATCCCTTTCGGCAACACCTGCGAAGCAAATGAAGTCTCACCCGAGGTAGAGGCAGGGGTGGTTGCAAGACTTGAGTGTCTGCAACCTTAGCTGGGAAACAGATCTGTGATCACAATATTCTATCAAATCACTTAGTAGTTATAGTTCATCAGTATTTAACCAGTGTCTACTTCGCAGTTAAAAACCTAATCACATAGCATCACAATATTCACCCGGATCTAGTATATTCAAGCACTAAGCACATTCACATAGGTTAGATCTATCACTTATTCATATTATTAAGAACAAAACATCAATAGATCTATCTATCATTTATCTATGCCAAAGCACTAAGAAAGTAAACACATCAATACATTGCACAAAGCATAACAATAGAGGATATATGTGGTTCATCCCCAGCCTGGGGCTACGTGCACCAACTCTTCTTCTCTTTTATTATCTTCTATCAATCTTCTACATGCATAGAGCCTCAAGATCCTACTCTGCATAGGATAGGAGATCTGCACGTACCTTTCCAGATACTCCTTCCCCAAGTTAGGTTACAACACAAAGATTCTACTCAATCCCTTAGAATCACTTTCACTTAGCCTTGGGAATCTCACACAACACAAACAAAGCATGTACAACTATCACTTGCACTTAGAACTTGGTATCACACACTTGTGTTCGCACTTAGCATCACCCATTCACCGCTATATTACATTTCCTAGATATCTATTTATTCATTATAAAAGAGGCCTAAACATGGGTAAACCCATGGGCCAACATCCCCATTCCCGTTATATAACCCAAAACCCAAAAATCCCTAAAAAAGGGGACAAGATCCCGTGATCTCTGTTCAACTTGCGCTCCACCTTCGAGATCCTATCGAAGTTCAAAAATAGGTCAAACATGACCAAGGATCCTCAAAACTTGGTCAAGGGCCAACAGGCCCTCAACACTCACTTGCGACTCATCCCGAGTCACTCTGGTCTAGGTAGCTCTGCTTCAAAATCCTCGACCTTGGCTCAAGCTGCTTTGACCTATTGTTGCGCCAAGGCCTCCTGCTCAGAGAACTCTTGGATATTTTCTTCATTGATAGGTCCCTCTAAGTGTTGTTTGACTGCAATGACTATTTTTTCCATCTCTGCTCCTCGGCCTTAAATCTCCTCAAAACGTTGGCACGCTTCATCTTGGACTGGTTGGAGCCTTTGAGTTACTTCCATGACTTTTCTCTGTATGGTGTGGACCTGTTGTTCAGAAGTCCACTATTCCTGGGATTTCTTCATCCTTTCAACTATTGATAGGAGCTTCAACTGCTCCTATACTATCGTTTCTTGCTGATTTGCCTCCTGGAGATGTGACTCCAGTGCCTTTAGTTCAAGGTCTTCAGTAAGTTTCTCATAGGTTTGTGCACTTCTACTACTAAGTTGTTTACATTCCAGAGTGAATTCTCTAATCCTCTCAACTATGCTCTAAGCAGTGGATTCTCTTTGATCTCACATGTCATGCAAGGTACTTGGCACTATTCATAGCTCTAGGTTTGTGATTCTCTATTGAAGTTGTTGGATAGCTTCTGCAAGCTACGTTACTTGTTGCTCCACTGGTTCTTTCACCTTTTTCTCTAAGCCTGTCACAGAGCGAAGTTCTCTATTGACTGCTTCTTTGACTCTGAGATGTTCTGCGAGAAATTGATCTCTCTCTTGCTTGACCTGCGCTCTCTCCTATTCGAACTTGGTGTGGAGGTCATCCTTCTCATGTTGCACAAATCGACGTTTCTCTAGCACTTCCTCTTGTTCTTTCTTCAGGGCCACTATAGCCTATTCTTTCTCTTCTTGCACTCGACGAAGGTGAGCTTCGGTCACATCATCTATTCTATGGAGTTGGGTGGGTTCATCTCCCAACTCTGGTTCTTCTGATGGTAGGGGCGTAGTGGATACTGCGCGACTAGAGTTAAGGGTCTGTTATACCCCTCTGAGTTTTGTATCAATCCTAGCATACATGGTTTCTTTCTTGGCTTCAGTGTTCTCCATAATATCCTACAAAGCATATGATACGGCTGTGATGATGAAGTCAAAGTCATCGAGCATGAGCATAGTCTGTAACTTGGTATTACTAGCTATGGATTTCTTCCTCGAGGTTGTTTTTGTGGGGGGAACCTTTCTTTTCTTAGAGGGATCAACCTCATCAATAGGATCCCTAGGAGGTGTTAGTTCACCTTGCTTCTACTGATCATCTTTTCCATTGGTCTCTTCTTTATATACTTTGTCATCACCTCCTCATCCTAGTGATTCTGAAGTGGTCTCTTATGATGTTCTGCTCAAGTTTTGTACCTCTTCAGTCTTCTTCCTTTTGTTGGTTCCAGGTGTGTCACATTCTTCATTAGTTTCCTCTGAGATACTGATTAGTTCAGGATCAGAAATTTCTGTGGGGTCAGCAGGGATAAGGAGCTCTGCAGACCAGTCCTTAGTTATCTCCTCAAGGTCTTCCTCTATAATATTATAGTATGACTGAAGATCTTCTTTATTCTCGTCTGCACACACAGTGATATAAATAAAGTGTCGATCTACATGGAACTTCATGAGGGGTATGAACCAGTGTAGGGTGTTAAACATCATGCGAGGGATAGCCCCAATAGCCCTTTTCAACTGGAGATAGTATTTGTGAAATATTGTGTTCGAATGCCACTATTTTCCCATATTTATCGAGTATCAGAGCATGGTGAACTTCATTGGGAGTGGCTCGAATGGATCAATATCCAGGAAGGTCGCACCTTCTGGCATCTCATAAGAAGTAAATTTTATGAGGATCAACTACCATCTAAAATGGAACTCATAGCCATGATCTTGAGCTTCGCGGCAATCCAATTCGAGTCTGTTGACTAAGTACTTCACCCAGTTCATTTGGAGTCCTTCTACACATTTTTTGACAAGGTCAACAATGAACCCTGTGACTTGCGTAGGTCTATTCTTTCTCACCATATTTCTTGTGATCAACTGGCAGGCCAGGCGTACTGCACCATTATGGATGGAAGTGACCTTGTAGCCTTGTGTCTTCTTTTCTACATAACCATATGTGTCTTTAATCCTCTATGCCAGTGCGTGGTCTACAACCTTCCCTAGGTAGAAGTATTTTGAATCGGGTCCCTGTATGCTCAATCCAGTGATCCTATGGATCAGTGTCGGATCGACTGTAATGCATCTATCTGGCCATAGATATCCGCCATGGTAACATGGTAGCAGGAGATTAACACATGTGTTAACCTCCTGGTTCCTTCCAAAATGTGTAATCTTCATCACATTCAGGATGGTGGACTGTGTGAGGTTCATATTCCATGGTTGGGTGATTATTTTTGAGTTATTCCCCTTCGTCCTAGTCAAGTACCTGTGAGGGGTGAGCATATTGTAATTATTGCGGTCCCCTAGGTTGAAGTCATTGAATTTCAAGGTCACAATTTTATCTTGCTGTGTTCTTACTACACGTATCCCCTTCAGGAGGTACGCAGTAACCAGGTTGTAATCAAAATCCCTCGGGACACTGTCACGACTCACCACACCAGCCAGAGGCGGGATGTAGTGAGGAAAGATAATCAATATTAACTTTGTGTTCACCAAGTCATCTCGAGTCTTGGTTCTCTTCTCTACTGTAGCTCAGGATGGTCTGGATCCACAAGTAGTTGATGAGGAGGCTTGCACTCCTTGCATCGATGAGGCCTGAATTCCTGCAAACATTACTTTCTCGGACATTAAATTGATTAGAAATTCCTCTACACACTTTTCAGCTACACTGAGTTCGTCTGACATACTCTCTCAAGATTGGATAACTCAGATTGATGAATAGGTTCTCAAAGAAATAGAACAAGTGTCGAGCTCAGTAAACACATTGCGGTAGCAATGGGTTGGCTTGAATACAATTTGAAAAAGTGTTCTTGGTGCAACAGTGGATGGAATAAGTAGACAACGATGTAACGGGTCTTCTCTAATGGACAAGAGGCCTTCATCAATGTGGTTCTGTCCATTGCGGCATGGTCTCAATGGTCTGATGGAAATATTTCTGGTCATAACTGTTGTGATAACCACTCGAGAGGGTTGTTCTAACGGTTATATTTATTCTCCATGGCGAAGTGCCATGTTGCATTGTTTTGATATCTTGACGAAGTTCTAGTTTTGCAAACCTTCCTTCTGCCAAGTCCCCTCTAGAAAATTCTACAACTTTTCTAGCCTTCTTCCTTGTGATCTTTGTCTTGGTATTTCTCTTTCCATTCTGATTCTTATCTTATTTTGGAATAGTAACTTCGCGTTGTTGAGATTCTTTCATAGGGTTCAAGGGAAATATTTCTTCTCTATCTGGGGTAGGTGCTCCACTCTTCTATGAGTCTTCTTGTGTTCTTTCAACTTCGACATCCAAGTTTTTGGTCCTAATCAGCTTCGATCTATTCTTCTGTTCTACAATCAAGTACGCTATCCTCCTAGTCATGAAATATTTTAGTTCTTGCTTCTTCTGTTCTAGGGCTTCCACTTCTTTTCTTCTGGTCTGATCCTTCTCAATCTAGGTTTTTCTTAGTAAGATAACAAATGGTGTGTCGGTCTCAATAAATTTAGCAACCTCAAAATATTCCTTTGTCGAAGTTCTATGTGCACTCATAGATATTTGGGTGAGTCTTCCACATAGGGTTATCAACTTTCCTTTGAATAATCTTATTCCTCCCAATGAAGGAATCATAGCATTCTTTCCTAAAATTTCCCAAGCTCTTTCTGTCATGACGTTCCTTCATCCAGAACATAATCAATGTCGAAGTCTCATATTATTATTTCTATGCATTCTTTTTCTTTGAATATCTCTGATAAGTTGATACTTCTGTGATCATTTAGGGTTTCTTTCATTTGTAGCAATACATTCTCTGACTCTTTATGGGGTTCTGTCATGGTCTTAGTTTCTTGATATTCCTCAGGGTTTTCTTGTCTCATATTCATTCTGTCAACCTTGGAAATTATTCTAGGGCAATCCAAAACTTCATGGTCCATAACTTTACAACAAAGGCAAGTAGGGCCTCTACTAGGACATTCCTTAGCAATATGTCCCATTATTCTACAACTATAGCAAAGAGTTAATCCTCTCTTTCTTTTGAATGATCTCCAACCTTTCCTGTACTGCACACTAGGGTCACAGTAACTAACCTGTAAAAAAATATTTCTAGCATCCTGCATCCATTTGTTAGTCCAAAAATTCTTTCTATGCATAGGAATAACATATCTTTCATCATTTCTATCATATCTACTCATATCAAACATTCTTTCTTCTAACTATGCCCTAGTTTTCAAGCTAGGACAAAATTTATAAAACATACCTAGATCCATACTTTTGAAACAAAAACTTCCACTTATCTTACCTTTTCAATCAAAACTTTTCATTGGTATTACCTTTATCAGAGCACAAAGTTTCAAGATCTTACCTCTTTTCTTCAGATCTGACTTCTCTTCTTAGCACAGAGCTTCATAAGTCAAGTAGAATAATGCGCACTAGGGAAACATATCTATGCACATAGATTTCTTTTTTCTTCAGTTCCCAACGATCACAGTTTTAGGTACCGGCAACGAAACCATTTGTTGGCACATGGGGAGACCCAGGGTTCAACACTCAAGAGCACACCAACAAAACCCTAATTAATGGCCCTTTCAGAAACACTTGTGAAGTAGATGAAGTCTCATCTGAATTATAAGAAAGGGTGGTTGCAGGACTCAAGTGTATGAAACCTTAGCTGGGACATAGATATGTGATTACAATATTCTATCAAAGCACTTAGAAGTTACAGTTCATCAGTATTTAACCAATGTCTACTTCATAGTTAAAACCCTAATCACATAACATCACAATATTCACCCATATCTAGTATATTCAAGCACTAATCACATTCACATAGGTTATATCTAGAACTTATTCATATTATTAATCACAAAACATCAACAAATCTATCTATCATTTATCTATGCCAAATCACTAAGCAAGTAAACACATAATTACATCAATACATCACACAAAGCATAACAACACATGATATGCATGGTTCATCCCCAGAATTAGGCTACGTCCACCAACTCTTCTTCTATTTTATTATCTTCTGTCAATATTCTACATGCATAGAGCCTCAAGATCCTACTCCGCATAGAACAAGAGATTTGCATGCACCTCGCCAGATCCTCCTTCCTCGAGTTAGGTTACAACACAAAGCTTCTACTCAATCCCTTACAGTCACTTTCACTTAGCCTTGCAAGTCTCACACAACATGCACAAATCATGTACATCTATCACTTGCACTTATCCTTGCAAGTCTCACAGAACACGCACAAATCATGTACACCTATCACTTGCACTTAGCACTTGGTATCACACACTTGTGTTCGCACTTAGAATCACCCATTCACCGCTAGATTACATCGCCTAGATATCTATTTATACATTAAAAAAGAGGCATAAACATGGGTAAACCCATGGGACAACATCCCCATACCTTTTACATAAACCAAAACCCCAAAATCCCTAAACAAGGGTCCTAGATCCCGTGATCCCCGCTTCAACTTGCGCTTTGCCTTCGATAGCCTATCGAAGTTCCAAAATAGGTCAAACCTGACCAAGGATCCTCAAAACAGGGTCAAGGGAAAACAACCCACTCAAGGATACTCTCCTTCAATGTATTATTCATTTTTCACTGATTATGGTGAACCAAAAGGATATGAAGAAACAATGTAGGTAGAAACTAGAAAGAAGTGAGAAGAAGGCATGAAAGAGGAGATGGAATATTTGGTACATAACCAGACTTGGGATTTGGTTCCATTTCTTGTAGGTAAAGAGCATTGTATATTAAATAGGTTTATAGGTTGTATGAAGAAGATGGAGGAAAAAAATGGTATAAGGCCATACTTGTTTTAAATGGGTTCGCACAGAAGAAAGGTGTAGATTTTGATTAAATTTTTTCTCTTCTTATTAAATTACCTCAATTAGAAAAATTTTAAGTATGTTGGTAGTAGAAAATTTGCATCTTGAATATTTGGATGAAAGACAACTTTTCTCCATGTGTATTTGGAGGAATAGATTTATATGAAATATCCACAGGGGTATGAGGTCAAAAGGAAGGATAAATTGGTATGTAGGTTGGAGAAGAGATTATATGACCTAAAGAAATATTCAAGGTAGCAGTATTTGAAATTTTATAGGTTTATGATAGAACAAGGTTATAGTAGATGTCACATTGACCATTATGTTTATTGTAAGAGACTATATAATGGAAGTTATATTATCTTATTATTGTATGTAGATGACATGCTTGTTATATGGTCTAACATGCATGATATAAATGTGCTCAAAATAAAATTAGTTGATTCATTTGTGATGAAGGATTTGGGTGTTGAAAAGAAAATAATTGGTATGAGAATAACAAGAGACGATAAAAATTGCAAATTAACAATGTCTCAGGGTGAGTACATAGACAAGGTGCTGGAAAGGTTTCAACTACAAGATGAAAAACTAGTTAGTACACCTTTGGCCATCCATTTCAAATTGACTAAGGAGATGTGTCCCAAAACATAGAAGGAGATAGAATACATGTCCAAGGTTCCATACTCATTGACAATTGACATATTGATGTATGTTATGGTGTGCACAAGGTCGAATATTGCACATGTAGTGGTATTTTTGAGCAAGTATATGAACAATCTAAATGAAGATCATTGAAAGGAAGTATTTGAGAGGTACTACAACTCATGAATTAGGTTTTGGAGGTTCAAGAACTATTCTATAGGGATATGTGGATTTAGATATGGTAGGTGATATAGATAGAAAGAGGAGCACCACTAGGTAATATTTTACCATAGGTGGAAAAATAGTAAGTTGGATTTCAAAATTGCATAAGGTTGTTGCAATTTCGACAACAAAAGAGGAGTATGTTGCTGCTACATAGGCTAGTAAATAGATTATTTGATTACAGAGGTTTATGGAGGAATTGGGAAAGAATTAGGGGAATATTAGGTTGTACAGTGACATCCAGAGTGTCATTCATCTTGAAAAGAACTCATCCTTCGATTCTAAGACTAAGCATATACAACTTTGGTACCATTTCATACGATCAATTTTGGAAGATGGAGAGTTAAATATGGAGACGATACACACTAGCCATAATCCTGCAGACATGTTAATGAAGGTAGTAACAAGGGGGAAATTGTGTTCCTTATCAGTTTGTGTTGGTCTTCAAGAATGAAGGTGAATATGAGAAATTTTCCAAATCCAAATATTGGAACATAGTCCAATAGGTGCAGTAGCGGTGGATTTGTTGTGATCAATATTGAAGTGGGAGATTTTTGGTTATGGAGCATAATTATATTCTTGATTTAGTGCATTGTTAAATAATTATTTTTTGCATGTAAATGGGCATGCGATTGTAAGACCTGGTTAAGAATGTGTACCCCTGTTAAATTATCGGTAAATTATATGATGTATACCTAGGTGGTCAAAGGGGGGGGAACATGTGGGATTCCATGGTTATAGACTTTGAGGGAGGTTTAAGGTGAGTGTTGACAACTCACTTGGACAGTTTGTCCATATTTGGTCAAAGAAAACCCCAAGTCAAGTTTAAAGGGGGGATTTTTAGGATAAACTTGACTTGGTAAAAGAGTCAAATATAATTTAAGTAAAAAAAAATTTCAATAAAAGAGTCAAATATATTTTAAGTAAACAAGTGGTTTTTGGGCCCATGGTATTGGTGACCCATGGTATTTGTATCCTATTAGGTCCTTTGTTTTGAAGACCACCAATTTTTGCAAAAGTATAAAAAGTTTTGTGGAACAACATAGCACACCAGTAATGGATCCAAGTGGCGGAAAGCTATGCACTAGCATGCCAACATGGAAAATGAGTTAGTTGGAAAAAGTAGCGGAAAGAGCTAGAACCTTCGAGCACATTCTAGAAAGAAATAAAATCAAGAAATCACAATGACATAATCCATAAGAAAAGAAAGTTTCATGGAAAATATATAAATGATGGAGCTATGTAATGGGTTGGGGTTGGTTGTTGTTGTTGTCATTGATTTTGGGTTTTGTTATTATTGAGAATTATTGATTCATTCTCTTGTTCATATATTAAGTCTTGCTTCCTATTTACTGCACTAAGCCACTTTAAAGGAGAGTTGGGACACACTTTGTAGAAAGGATAAAAGGCTTGAGGTTTGAAGGTCAAACTGGCGTAACAGGAACCAATCCCACCCAATGTCACCACAATGGGATGGTTCTTTATCCTTAGGGAGGTAAGGCCTAGGGGAGACATCCCCAATGATATGGGGTTTTGAGAAGGCAAAGGATTATATGATAAAGTAGTTATTCCCCCCTCACAAGTCACCACTGAGCAGATAGTCTGGCTAAACAACCAATATTAAAGTATAACCAAAAAAGAGATGCACCTGCCAGAGACAAAAAAATAATGAAACTCATATATGCAAGATGCTCAATTGGTTAGTACTTCATGTGAATCAACGACTATCTGATACACTTATAAGCAATTTGGTAATGAATGTTGATGAAGTCAATATTTATAAAATAGCTATGGTAATTAAGTCACTTCTTCAACAAATGCTAAAACGATGTGGAATTCAATGCAACAAATCAATACTTTATTCAATTAATGCCTTTAATAACCATTCAATTGATTATAAAGAAAACATCTAGTTGTACCAATGATATTATAGCTAAATATGATGACAACAATATGTTAGTTAGGTTAATTCCTAGGCTAGGGTTAGTAGTTAGGGTTTGATTCAAGGTTTTGAAAATGATTGTGATTAAGTTCAATTCAAAGCAAGAGGTATTTAGATCAGTTCCTTAGGGTTAATGGAGTCAAATAGTGAAGGATGCAAGAGCTAAAGGAGGAAAAAGTGAAAATGGCTAAGGACTATAGGGAGAAGCTTTGAGGTGTTTCTAAGGCAAGGCCTCAAAGTCAAAACCATAGGGGAGAGAGGCTCACCTTCGTGTAGGAGAACTAGGCCTCGGTGCTCTCTCCTCCTTCCTTAACTTAGTGGCAATCATGTCTAGCTGAAGATGAAGAATAAAACCAAGACAAGAAGGTTTGATGAAGAAAAGTGTTGCCACAACAAGGCTCTACCAGAAAACCCTCGAAAATCGACCTAGAGTGTAGAAAACATAGGCTTTAGGGTGTCTCCCTCTTCTTAGCTTACAAAAGGTACAACTAGAAAGAAAAGAAGAGAGAATGGGAGTGTAGAAACAACTAGGCTCTCTCCTTCTTGAATCAATAGTTGAAAATTCGCTCAATGGAGACATGAGACAAGGACCTACTTGTCTTCTTGTCACCTAGGGATTTGTTTAGAAAAATTATAAACATATGCAAGAAATAAAACTACAACCATTCATTAAAGAAGTTTTGCAGAAAAATATTTACATATCACCAAGAAAAAACATTGCAAACCCTAGTTGTAACACCTTCCATTAAGAGAAATGTCGAATTATTCCATGAAAATCCTCCTTCAACAAGTGCGCATCACTAAATCAGCCAATAAACCAAGAGACGACACAAATTTCAGACCTCACTAATGAGTGAGTGAGTTGCGTTGAAAAAATGAAGGTGAAAATCCTTCATTTATACAGTATCATGACCTAAATTTACATTTTAGGTCATGTAAAAGGCCGACAAGGAAAAAATACTAAAATCATATTGTTTTACATCAAATTGTCAAATTAAAACCCTAATCAAGATGAAAAGAGATAACAAGCCCCTCTAAGGGAGACATTATCCCCTTCTAGGGCAAATGGAGCATCATGGAGCAAAAAATTATCCCTCCTTGGGATTCTCCAACCTACCACACGTTCCAATACTTCCCATTCTTCCCCCCAAGATGTCCATAATGTTGGATGACATCATGGTCAAGATGGGTGATGTCGTAGGCCTTCCAAGGCCAACATTCCACTGAAAAAGGGCGAATCCCCCTAGGTCAAGCTCTTTCGGGGTGCCTTTGGTGGAACATACTCTTCTTCTTTGGTGAAAATCCCCTGATCCATATTTTTCCTATCTCTCCCCCCTGATGGGTCTCAACATCCATCTGGTGGGCTCTTCAGCCCCATGGAGGTTCAAACTGATCATCTCTCCATGTCTACTGGTCCAAATGGCACATGTCCATCGGGCATGGTCCTGCACATCAAAAGCTATGCCCTCCATGGGCTCATCAGTCATAGGGATCATAGGAATGTCAATCAAATATCATCATCAATATTATTAAACATGTGCATAAAATCCCTAATACATTAGTTAACATCTTAAAGATGTTACACAAGCCTACAATAAAAGTCTGGAGGAAAGGACAAGGCATCCTATTGGGCTAGTGCCCACTGGAAAAGGAAAGTTCCTGGAAGAGATCTCATCCAAGCCATGTAAGTGGGTGATGTGGTCAGGGGATGTCCAAGCATCTTGGTGCAATGAGGGCCAAGGTTGCAAGAGATGTTACCTGTGGGTGCCTTTGTTAGAAGGTGAGATGTACCTGTCTTGGATGCATTCTTTCGAAGCCCATTCTTGCCTTTTATTATTATTCTTTTCATTCTTTTATCTTTTATTGTTTTTTCCTTTTTTTTTTGTTCAAGAGCTAATTAGGGGACACTACCCTGGTGTGGTGACCAGTGGTGGCAATGTTACCCACAAGTAATTTCACAGAAATGAGAAGGTTGGCTCGTGATGAGACCCCCTTTCCCTTGGCCATGCAACCAAGAATCACTATCCTGGTGTGGCAACCAACTGGTGGAAATTTCATACTGCTAGGTACCCATGGAACTAATAGGATGGCTCATGATGAGACCCCCTATCCTCTAGTTAGGTCTTATTTTATTATTTTTACAGGTCCCTCTTGTTTCTTGTTGAGAATCATTTTATTGCTTTCTCAGGGATCCCTGGGTGAATCATCTCGAGGTTTTATTTTTAGGATTTTATCTTTTACCATATTTCTTTTACCTTATGGGCCTTTATCCCCTTCTTCCCACGAGATAAGTTGTAGTCCTGAAAATAGGTCAACCCAGTGCCTGGACAAGTGGAAAGGGATAAGTGAGTGGGAAACAAGATGAGAAAATGGTGCTATGATGGGAGCAGATGATGGATTTTCATAAATCCCCCAGTGGGAAACCAAAACCTATAGAAATAGGCTTGCTAGGGAACCCTATCAATCCCACCAAACATGGTCAAGTGGCCAGGTGTAAGATCCAAGAAGTTGTTAGAAATAAAATCAATTAGATGCATAAATTCAATGGTTTTGATGATCAAAGTGACACATACCATGATACCTGGACTAATTACCTCATGGAGAAAGAACCATCTCTGACACAGGACCAAGTCGATGGTGATGGATGCTGCTACTGCTGACAAGACAAAGATGTTGGAAGAAAGAAAAGGTGGGCCCTCCAGGGCCATGCTAAAGTCAATCCTGCTCTCAGTACTCCATGTATAAGACCTATGGGCCTAGAGAAATGATCTCCTAGTTATCCCTAAAAGTGGGGGATAACATCAAGATCCAACTTGGGGACATGTGCTCACCGTAGAGCACATGAGAACCTCATCATCTCTGGCATAACCTACCAACTTGGTCGATCTCAATAGAAACATCAGTAACAAAATTGGGGTGATAATGCCACCCCAACATATATATATATATATATATATATATATATCGAAATAAAACAATCATAAATGCAGATGTAAAGCAAAGCACTTACCTGTACTTACATATTGGATGGATGTTGGGTGTAGTCAAACAACTAGTGAAGCCAATCCAACAACATCCCACAATGCCTGCCTTTGTGCTTCATCATAAATGAAAATAGTGATAATTCAAGAACAAAAATGTCACGGGTTAGAATATATATCATATCATTGAAGATCACAAAGTCTAACTCATGGAGGCGGGTGGGAGGGAAAAAACCATGCCAAGTCAATTTGAAAGAAAAGTACTCAATCGACTTTAGGAAAGGTCATGGAAATTCCAAGGCTCAAAAAACTGACTCAACAACTCGAAAAACTGGCTACCTAGGATGTCCTCGCACTCTAAAGGAACTGACAAGGATCTAGTAGGTGGCTGGCAAACTCTTAAGGGAAATTTGAAACATTGAGAAGACATAATTGAACTTGTAGTTTTCAACCAACCCTTGGATTCTCAGGTTTCCTTTAGAGGAAACTCAATACAAATGTTGTAATCCCAAGCCACGCCCTTAATGAAACAATAAGGTAAAGTAATAATAGGTGGCTATAGAAAGATATCATGAGAATTCTTCTTTAGGAAAACAATGGTTTTATCAAAATCCAATCACAGTGGTGATTGATAATCTTCTTCATAGAATGAATCCAAGTGCTTGGAGGGTTACTCATAAAAACACTCAAGGTAAGACCGAAAATCATCTGGAAAACATGGTGTTAGGTCAACCTTGGGTGTTTGGGGAGCATCATTAAATATATCATCCCCCTGCTACCACTGGCCAAAATCAAATATAATCTGTTGTGATAACTGTGAAGGAAACAGTTGGGAAGGATTATCAAAGTCGTAAATGGGGTCCATATAAAAACAAATTTCATCCCATTTACGTCTTCCAACATGCATGAACTCATCCATATTAACTATGTTAGTATCAGTATCATAACATGGAGGATTCAAAACATCCAACACTTCTCTACTCTTTGCATCATAAGATAAAGAATGATTAAAAGTCTGGAAGGGGAAACCACTCACCTTTATTAATCCTTTTTGTGCAGGGGCTTCAAGTATTTGGATAACTTCATTAGGTGGAATATTTGCATATACACCTTCAGTCTTGAGATATAAAGGATCTAGCTTGTCCAAGGGTTCCATTTCTTCTTCACTTTCTGAATCATAGAACAAGGTATCATCAAAAAAATGGAAAGGAAAATGACTTACCTCATTCCCTTCATCTTGTGCAGGAGGGATAGGATCTTGTAGAGCTTCATCAGAATGAGGAGCGGTTAATGGTGCTTCATCCTCATAATTCACGTCTTTAGTTATATCTTCACTGCATTTTGTTGAATCATGGGAGAAATATTTCTCCTCTTCAAGGGACTTGAAGGGTTCTTCATAAATCTATTCTTTCACATCAAAGGGTTCTTGATGTTGAATATGATATGCATTTCTAAGATATTCTATAATCTTAGTAGTGAATCCTCCATCTTCCAAAGCTATTGAGAGATTATGAAGGGAATCTTCATACGTTTGGCAGCATGGTTTGGTAAAGTCAATAACCTACTGATGAGGTGTATGAAAGATTATATTGTTAAGAACCGAATATCAATATAGCATAGAAAAACCTCAGAAAAAGTACTCAACGCCTTGAAAAAGAGATAATTTCAGATAATAAGCCTCTTCGAGGGGGAAACCTCCTTTTACTGCACTTAAATGTTCAAGTACAAGATGATTCAAAATTAAAATGTCTCCTTGGTATATATAGGAGACTAGGAGGTATAATTACAACTAATGGCCTAAAGCCGACATAAATAAAATAACATTACTAATATAATATGCCCCAATTAAG
>ML812361.1:53973-75747 GCA_009831015.1 Picea engelmannii
TTCTTGATTCACCTTCCTTGTGTCCTCATCATGAATTTCATGGGATGCATTTTCACTTTCAAGTGTCTTCTCTGTTACGAAATTTTTCAATACTTCCATGATCTCCCCTTTTAAACCATCCATCTTAGTATCCAACATAGCTTGCATTGAATCCATCTTCTTTTGTAGTTCATTTATGTCCCTACGCATTTCTTCACCTTCATCAAGAGTCCAAGTATGATTTTTTGGAGGCTTATTTGGTGTCGAAGTTCCCTTTTTTGGTGGCATGTTGGCCAAGTATCACATTTGAACCTTGATTTTGAGGTGGTTTTGCTAGACAATATTTCTTCTATTGTATCTCCCAAGTTTCAGCCCTTCTAGGTATGAAACTTTCTTTTATGTAGTTCTCTGATATTTCTTCTCTACAATGCCATAGGTATAATCAAAATTGGATGTGCCAAGTGGAATTTACGGTAACTTCCCCACAACTTGCTGATTTTTGGCCTTTCTAGGAGATCTCACTTTTATAGCGTGCCCCACACGAAATAATTGATATACAATTCTGAAACTTGCACTAGAAATACTGCAGACTGTCCACGATCCAATGAAACTAGTCCCACTCAATTTGGATACTCAAGGAAGATGTTATGATTGTTTTACCTGGAACACCTTCTTGAGACTAGTCAATAGGACTAGTCAGATACCCTATCTTACATAGGGTGTATCTACAAATTTGTGATGAACCAGAAGCTTTACTTTTTACCATAGATACCTTATTAATTTCTATAAATATCTTCGAACGTTTAGGGTCTGAAATGTTACAAAAATTGTTTTATAGCCAAAATTTTGCAATGACCCCATTCAGGATGATTCCAGAACCCTATCTTGTATAGGCTATATCTCTGACAATATAAGGCCTCAGGAGATGAATGTTTAACCCAACATACCTTTATCCATCTACTAAATATCCTCCAATCCATTCCTTCTGAAACATTGTAGAAAAACAGTTATAGCGAAAATGCCAAGGTGTCTCAGATGTAGCAGCGAAACCCCAAGACCTTGAGCTCTGATACCATATGTTAAGAACCAAATATCAATATAGCATAGAAAAACCTCAGAAAAAGTACTCAACGCCTTGAAAAAGAGATAATTTCAGATAATAAGCCTCTTCGAGGGGGAAACCTCCTTTTACCCCTCCTAAATGTTCAAGTACAAGATGATTCAAAATGAAAATGTCTCCTTGGTATATATAGGAGACTAGGAGGTATAATTACAACTAATGGCCTAAAGCTGACATAAATAAAATAACATTACTAATATAATATGCCCCAATTAAGGGGTAATGAGCCAATATTAGGGCTTAACATATATACCCCTATCTTTGCAACAACTCTTAAACCAATTTTGCAAGTAGGGTGGTAGAGTGAGTATTTATAATATTATAATAGCATCTTCTCCTCCCAATTCTGTCTTTCTCATATAGTCCAAGAAATTTATGATGTGAGGAGTTGCGAGACCACAAAACCTTGGAGAGTTGTTTAGCCATTTTGTATCAAAGTAATTTGGGTATCCTTGAAATTTTTTTAAATCAATAGTCGCATACATTTTTTCCCAGTGTGCCATGATCCCATAACTTGGAAATATCACAGAATTGAGATTAAGGTGGCACGCTAGAAAAGGTCAGTGGAGTTGCTAGATAATTTCCTAAAACTATCAAAGGATAAGGGAAAACACCCTAAGTGGAGTCGCCAGGTAAGCTTGTAAGATAAGGATTCTGAGGCAAGGCTTACCGAAAGTGTCGTCTTGAGGAGAATTGACTCAGTGTTCCCCGACAACGGTGCCAAAATGTTATCGCACAATTTGTAGCAAGAATAAAAGGCTTGAGGTTTGAAGGTCAAAATGGCGTAACATGAACCAATCCCACCCAATGTCACCACAATGGGATGGTTCTTTCTCTTTAGGGATGTAAGGCCTAGGGGAGACGTCCCCGGTGACCTGGGGTTTTGAGAAGGCAAAGGATTATAGGATAAAGTAGTTAGTCCCCCCTCACAAGTCACCACTAAGAAGATAGTCTAGCTAAACAACCAATAATAAAGTATAACCAAAAAAGAGATGCACCTGCCTAAGATAAAGCAACAATGAAACTGATATATGCAAGATGCTCAATTGGTTAGTAATTCATGTAAATCAATGACTATCTAATACACTTATAAGAAATTTGATAATGAATGTTGACAAAGTCAATATTTACAAAATAGCTATGGTAATTAAGTGACTTCTTCAACAAATTCTAAAATGATGTGGCATTCAATGCAACAAATCGATACTTTATTCAATTAATGCCTTTAATAACCATTCAAGATCTATCGGGGTGCCTCTGGTGGAACATCCTGTTCTTCTCTGGTGCAAAGCCCCTGATCCATATTTGTCCTATCTCTCCCCCTTGGTGGGTCTCAACATCCATCTGGTGGGCTCTTCGGCCCCATGGAGGTCCAAACTGATCATCTCCCCATGTGTATCGGTCCAAATGGCACCTGGTCATCGGGCATGGTCCTGCACATCAAAAGCTACGCCCTCCATGGGCTCATCAGTCACAGGGATCATAGAAATGTCAATCACATCTCATAATCAACATTATTAAACATGTGCATAAAATACCTAATAGATAGGTTAACAACTCAAAAATGTTACACAAGCCTACAATACAAGTTTGGAGGAAAGTTCCTAGAAGAGACCTCATCCAAGCCATGTAAGTGGGTGATGTGTTCAGGGGATGTCCAATCATTTGGGTGCAATGAGGGACAAGGATGCAAGAGATGTTACTTATGGGTTCCTTTGTTAGAAGGTGAGTTGTACCTATCCTGGATGCATTCTTTCCAAGCCCATTCATGCCTTTTATTCTTATTTTTTTCATTCTTTTATCTTTTATTTCTTTTTTCTCTTTTTTTGTTCAAGATATAATCAGGGGACACTGCACTAGCATGGCCACCAATGGTGGCAGTGTTACCCACAAGTACTTGCACATAGATGAGAGGGTTGGCTCGTGATGAGAGCCCCTTTCCCTTGGCCATGCAACCAAGAGTCACTGCCCTGGCATGGTATCCAGCTAGTGGCAATGTCATACTACTAGGTACCCATGGACCTAATAGGATGGCTCGTGATGAGACCCCCTATCCTCTCATTAGGTCTTGTTTTATTATTTTTTTGGTTCCCTCTTGTTTCTTGCTGAGAATCCTTTTATTTCTTTCTCGAGGATCCCTTGGTGAAGCATCTCGAGGTTTTATTTTTAGTCTTTTATCTTTTACCATCTTGCTTTTACCTTTTGGGCCTTTAGCACCTTCTTCCCATGAGATAAGGTGCAGTCCTGAAAATAGGTCAACCTAGTGCTCAGACAAGTGGAAAGGGATAATTGAGTGGGAAACAAGATGAAACAGTGGTGCTATGATGGGAAACCTAAACCTAGACCTAAATCCCCTTAGTGGAAAACCTAAACCTACAAACACAAGCATGCTAGGGCACCCTGTCAATCCCCCCAAAAATGGTCAAGTGGCCAGTTGTAAGATACAAGCAGTTGTTATAAATAAAAGGAATCAGATGCATACATTCAATGGTTTTGATGATCAAAGTGACACATACCATGATACTTGGACTAGTTACCTCATGGATCAAGAACCACCTCTGACACAGGGCCAAGCTGATGGTGATGGATGTTGATGTTGCTGACAAGAAAAAGATGTTGAAAGAAAGAAAAGGTGGGTCCTCTAGGGCCATGATAAAGTCAATCCTACTCTTGGTACTCCATGTCTAGGACCTATGGGCCTCGAGACATGATCTCCTAGTTATCCCTAAAAGTGGGGGATAACATTTGGCTCCAACTCGGGGACATGTACGCATCGTAGAGCACATCAGAACCTCAACATCTCTGGCATAACCTGCTGAAATGATCGATCTCAATAGAAACATCAATAACAAAATTGGGGTGGTAATTCCACCCCAACACACACACACACACACACATAGACTGAAATAAAACAATCATAAATGCAGATGTAAAGAAAAGCACTTACCTGTACTTACCTGTTGGCTGGATGTTGGGTGTAGTCAAACAACTTGTGAAGCTAATCCAACAACGTCCCACAATACCTACCTTTGTGCTTCATCATAAACAAAAATAATGATAAGTCAAGCACAAAAATGTCATGGGCTAGAATATATATCATATCATCGGAGATCGCAAAGTCTAACTCATGGAGGTGGGTGGGAGGGAAAAAACCATGCCAAGTCAACCTGAAAGAAAAGTACTCAATCCACTTTAGGAAAGGGTCATGAAAAGTCCAAGGTTCAGAAAACAGACTCAACAACTTGGCAAACTGGCTACCTAGGACATTGTCACACTATAAAGGTACTAACAAGGATCTAGTAGGTGGCTGGCAAACTCTTAAGGGAAAGTTGAAACATTGAGATGATAGACTTGAACTTGTAGTTTTCAACCAACCCTTGGATTCTTGTGTTTTCTTCAGAGGAAACGCAATACAAATTTTTTAATCCCAAGCCACGCCCTTCATGAAATAGCAAGGTAAGGTAATAGTAAGTGGCTGGAGAAAGATATCATGGGAATTCTTCTTTAGGAAAAAAATGTTTTTATCAAAATCTGAGCACAATGGTGGTTGATAATATTCTTCATAGAATGAATCCAAATGCTTGATGGGGTACTCATCAAAAAAATCAAGGGAAGACTAAAAATCATCTGGAAAACATGGTGCTAGGTCAACCTTGGGTGTTCGGGGCGTATCGATAAATATATCATCCCCCTGCTGCCACTGGCCAAAATCAAAGATAATCTGTTGTGATAACTATGAAGGAAATAGTTGGGAACGATTCTCAATGTTGTAAATGGGGTCCATATCAAAATGAATTACATCCCATTTACGTCTTCCAACATGTATGAACTCATCAATATTAACTATTTCAGTATCAGTATCATAACATGGAGGATTCAAAACATCCAACACTTCTCTACTCTCTGCATCATAAGATAAAGAATCATTAAAAGTATGGAAAGGGAAACCGCTCACCTTTATTAATCCTCTTGTGTAGGGGCTTCAAGTATTTGGATAACTTGATCAGGTGGAATATTTACCTCTACATCTTCAATCTTGAGATATAGAGGATCTAGCTTGTCCAAGGGTTCCATTTATTCTTCACTTTCTGAATCATAGAACAAGGTATCATAAAAAAAATGGAAAGGAAAATGACTTACCTCATTCCCTTCATCTTGTGCAGGAGGGATAGTATATTGGAGAGCTTCATCATACTGAGGAGTGGTTAATGGTGCTTCATCCTCATAATTCACATATTTAGTTATACCTTTGTTGCATTCTGCTGAATCATGGGAGAAATCTTGCTCCTCTTCAAGGGGTTGGCAAGGTTCTTCATAAATCTCTTCTTTCACATCAGAGGTTTCTTGATGTTGAATATTATATGCATTTCTGATATCTGCTATAATCTCAGTAGTGAATCCTCTGTCTTCCAAATCTATTGTGATATTATGAAGGGAATCTTCATACGTTTGGCAACATGGTTTGATAAAGTCAGTAAACCTACTGATGAGGTGTATGAAAGATGATATACCCCTATCTTCACAACAACTCTTAAACCAATTTTGCAAGTAGGGTGGTAGAGTGAGTATGAATAATATTATAATAACATCCTCTCCTCCCAATTCTGTCTTGCTCATATAGTCCAATACATTTACGATGTGAGGAGTTGGGAGACCGCAAAACCTTGGAGATTTGTTTAGCCATTTTGTATCAAAGTAATTTGGGTATCCTTGAACACTTTTGAAATCAATAGTCACATACATTTGTTCCCAGTGTGCCATGATCCCATAACTTGGAAATATCACAGAATTGAGAGTAAGGTGGCACACTAGAAAAGGTCATTGGATTCGCCAGATAATTTTCTTGAAACTATGAAAGGATAAGGGAAAACACCCTAATTGGAGTCTCCAAGTAAGCTTGTAAGATAAGGCTTCTGAGGAAAGGCTTACCAAAAGTGTTGTCTTGAGGAGAATTGACTCAGTGTTTCCTGAAAATGGCGCCAAAATGTTATTGCACAGTTTGTAGAAAGGATAAAAGGCTTGAGGTTTGAAGGTCAAACTGGCGTAACAGGAACCAATCCCACCCAATGTCACCACAATGGGATGGTTCTTTCTCTTTAGGGAGGTAAGGCCTAGGGGAGACGTCCTTGGTGACCTAGGGTTTTGAGAAGGCAAAGGATTACAGGATAAAGTATTTATTCCCCCCTCACAAGTCACCACTGAGCAGATAGTCTGGCTAAACAACCAATAATAAAGTATAACCAAAAAGAGATTCACCTTCTTGAGACAAAGCAACAATGAAACTAATATATGCAAGATTCTCAATTGGTTAGAACTTCATGTAAATCAACGACTATATGATACAGTTATAAGCAATTTGATAATGAATGTTGACTAAGTCAATATTTATAAAATAGCTCTGGTAATTAAGTCACTTCGTCAACAAATGTTAAAAAGATGTAGCATTCAATGCAAAAAATCAATACTTTATTCAATTAATGCCTTTAATCACCATTCAATTGCTTATAAAGAAAACGTCTAGCTACACCAATGATATTATAGCTAAATATGATGACAACAATAGGTTAGTTAGGTTAATTCCTATGCTAGGGTTAGTAGTTAGGGTTTGATTCAATGTTTTGAAAATGATTGTGATCAAGTTCAATTCAAAGCAATAGGTCTTTAGATCAGTGCCTTAGGGTTAATGGAGTCAAATAGTGAAGGACGCAAGAGCTAAAGGAGGCAAAGGTAAAAATGGCTAAGGACTAGAGGGAGAAGCTTTGAAGTGTTTCTAAGGCAAGGCCTCAAATTCAAAACCCTAGGGAAGAGAGGCTCACCTTGGTGTAGGAGAACTAGGCCTCAATTCTCTCTCCTCCTTCCTTAACTCAGTGGCAATCACGAATAGCTGAAGATGAAAAATAAACCCAAGACAAGAAGGTTTGATGAAGAAAAGTGTTGCTACAACAAAGCTCTACTAGAAAACACTAGAAAAATCATCCCAAAGTGTAGAAAACCTAGGCTCTCTCAAAAGGTATGACTAGCAAAAAATGAAGAGAGAATGAGAGTGTAGCAATGGCTAGGCTCTCTCCTTCTTCAATCAATGGATGAAATTCTCTCAATTGGGACATGAGACAAGGACCTAATTGTGTGCTTGTCACCTAGGGTTTTGTTCAACAAAATTATAAACATATACAAGGAATAAAAATACAACCATTAATTCAAGAAGTTTTGCAAAAAAATACTTACATATCACCAAGAAAAATCATTGCAAACCCTAGGTTTAACACCTTCCATTAAGAGAAATACCAAATTATGCCAAGAAACTCCTCCTTCAACAAGTGCAGATCACTAAATCAGCCAATAACCCAAGAGAGGGCACAAATTTTAGACCTCACTAATGAGTGAGTGAGTTGTTTTGAAAAAATGAAGGTGAAAATCCTTCATTTATACTGTATCATGACCTAAATTTACATTTTAGGTCATGTAAAAGGCCGACAAGGCAAAAATACTAAAATCATATTGTTTTACATCAAATTGTCAAATTAAAACCCTAATCAAGATGAAAAGAGATAACAAGCCCCTCTAAGGGAGATGTTATCCCATTCTAGGGAAAATGGAGCATCATGGAGAAAAACGTTATCCCTCCTTGGGCTTCTCCAACCTGCCACACGTACCAATACTTCCCAGTTTACCCCCCAAGACATCCATAATGTTGGATGACAACATGGTCATGATGGGTGAAGTCCTAGGCCTTCCAAGGCCAATGTTCCACTAAAAAAGGGCCAATCCCCCTAGGTCAAGCTGTTTCGGGGTGCCTCTGGTGGAACATTCTCTTCTTCTTCGGTGCAAAGCCCCTTATCCATCTTGGTCATGTATCTCACCCCTAATGGGTCTCCACATTCATATGGTGGGATCTTCAGCGCCATGGAGGTTCGAACTGATCATCTCCCCTTGTGTACCAGTCCAAATGGCACTTATCCATCAGGCATGGTCCTGCACATCAAATGCTATGCCCTCCATGGGATCATCGTTCATAGGGATCATAGCAATGTCAATCACATCTCATCATCAATATTATTAAACATGTGAATAAAATTGCTAATACATCAGTTAACGGCTCAAAGACATTACACAAGCCTACAATACAAGTCTAGAGGAAAGGACAAGGTGTCTTATTGGGATAATGTCCATTGGAAAAGGAAAGTTCCCGGAAGAGACCTCATACAATCCATGTAAGTGGGTGATGTGGTCAGGGGATTTCCAAGCATATGGGTGCAATGAGGGCCAAGGATACAAGAGATGTTACCTCTTGGTGCCTCTCTTATAAGGAGAGTTGTACCTGTCCTAGATGCATTCTTTCCAAACCCATTCTTTCCTTTTATTCTTATTCTTTTCATTATTTTATCTTTGATTGATTTTTCCTTTTTTCTTTTGTTCAAGAGCTAATCAAGGGACACTTCCCTGGAATGGTGACCAGTGGTGGAAGCATTACCCACAAGTACTTTCACATAAATGAGAAGGTTGGCTCATGATGAGACCCCCTTTCCCTTGGCCATGCAACCAAGAGTCAATGCCCTGGTGTGGTAACTAGCTGGTGTCAATTTCATACTGCTAGGTAGCCATGGACCTAATAGGTTGGCTCGTGATGAGACCCCCTATCCTTTGGTTAGGTCTTGTTTTATTATTTTTCCGAGTCCCTCTTGTTTCTTGATGAGAATCCTTTTATTTCTTTCTCAGGGATCTCTGGGCAAACCATCTCGAGGTTTTATTTTTAGGATTTTATCTTTTACCAACTTTCTTTTACCTTCTAGGCCTTTAGCCCCTTCTTCCCATGAGATAAGGTGCAGTCCTGAAAATCGGTCAATCCAGTGCCCAGACAAGTGGAAAGGGATAAGTGAGTGGAAAACAAGATGAAACAGTGGTGCTATGATGGGAGCGGATGATGACTTTTCAGAAATCCCCCTAGTGGAAAACCAAAACCTACAGACACAGGCTTGCTAGGGCACACTCTCAATCCCCCCAAACATGGTCAAGTGGCTAGGTGTAAGATCCAAGTAGTTGTTAGAAATAAAAGGAATCAGATGCATACATTCAATGGTTTTGATGATCAAAGTGACACATTCCATGATACCTAGACTAATTACCTCATGGAGCAAGAACCATCTCTGACATAGGACCAAGCCAATGGTGATGGATGTTGTTGTTCCTAACAAGGAAAGATGCTGGAAGAAATAAAAGGTGGACCCTCTAGGGCCATCCTAAATTCAATCCTTCTCTCGATACTCCATGTCTAGGACCTGTGGGCCTTGAGACATGATCTCAAGTTTAAAGGGGGGATTTTTAGGATAAACTTGAATTGGTAAAAGAGTCAAATATACTTTAAGTAAACAAGTGGTTCAATAAAATATTCAAATATATTTTAAGTAAACAAGTGGTTTTTGGGCCCATGGTATTTGTATCCTATTAGGCCCTTTGTCTTGAGGACCACCAATTTTTGTATAAGTATAAAAGTTTTGTGGAACAACATAGCACACCAGTAATGGATCCAAGTGGCAGAAAGCTATGCAATAGCATGCTAATATGGAAAAAAGTCATGAGTTATCTAGAAAAAGCAGCGGAAGGAGCCAGAACCTTTGAGAACATTCCAGAAAGAAATAAAATCAAGAAATCACAATGATAGAATCTAAAAGAAAATAAAGTTTCATGGAAAAGATATAAAGGATGGAGCTATGTAACGGGTTGGGGTTGGTTGTTGTTGTTGTTGATTTTGGGTTTTGTTATTATTGATCATTATTTATTCATTCTCTTGTTCATATATTAAGTCTTGCTTCCTATTTACTGCGATAAGCCACTGTAAAGGAGAGTTGGGAATGAAATGTAACTGCATAGAATTTGAGAGTCTAGATAGGATCTCTCATTACTGACTCAGCTATATAAGTCTTGATATGAAGGGAATAACTCCATGTGTGATAAGTTTGTGATAAGATAATATATGTTGGATTACTCGGGTACCCAAAATTTGTCATTATATGGATGAATGTATGGTTTCTTTCTAGTGAAATCTTTCATATTATGCGTAATTGTTAGTTGTGTTGTCATTTAAACAAACTTCCTTGATGTATGTGCTTACCTTAATGTTGCGCAACATAGTTTGTTCAATGCCTTTACTGGTCTAAGATTTCTAATGTTATTGTATCTTTGCATTTAAGTATGGGAGTTTATTGTATTGTGATAGACTTGATGGTATGTCATCCTTAACTCGTTTTATCACACAAGTCTTGGTCGTGCTTCGGGTGAGACCTCCTTCACTTGTGGAAGGATGAATATTCTGGCATGACTAGAATACAATGTACCTTTATTGGTAACATCCGAGAATCTCGATCTCCAATTTTTCCCCAAAAAATGGTTTTGTTGTCAGGACCTGACTTTTAAGCAAGTTATCAAAGGATTCAACATCACATATTTAAGTTTGACATCAGAAACTAGTGGGAAATAAGGTGTGACAATTTCATCTTTCAAGAAGCTAAGCTACGACAGAAAGGTATGAGGTTTGTGAAGGACGTTGTTTTCTATTCTAAATCTATAAGCGATCAGTACAAAATATTTTGGACTTGATTCCCAGAAGAGGTCTTTCAGTGGCTCGAGCGATTGCAAGAAGTGTCAGAATATAAAGATCACATTAAGAAAAGATTCAATTGGACTATTGAGGGAATGGTACTGGTTCTTTTGGTTGAAATGGCAGCATAAAATCCTTTCTCATGAGGGGTGGGTGATCTAAGAGAGTGTTCATGAGTTAGGATACATAAGTTCTTGAGGTATGGGGAGTCATCATGATAAGAGTGCCAGAGATAAGAAGGATCAGAAAATGGATGTGGTGATTGAAAACAGGTGGAGAGAACATAAGTGAAACTTGATGAATATGCATGTTCAGTCGCGGAAGGAGATCAACCTCAAGAAGAATCATAAAAGAGAGTCAACAAAGTTGAAAGAGTTGCAGATATGTGGAAGTCTAGAAAGCCAATGGTTGAAGGTGATCTAGGTGGATATCAGTGGCCACCCACCTATTCCACTAACTCAAATAACAATTTCCATTTTGGCATTTTGTTTACATTTTTCCATATCACAAACTTCCGGGGCCATTTTGAGGCCCTAAACAACATTTTTGGGGCTTGGAAACACCTATAATGTAAGCAAAGGTAGATGTTAGGTCAAATGAAATATGTACTCCTCAGATATACCTTTCCAATGGTGTATCAATATCCCCAAATGGAGATCATATGAAAATTTATGCCCTTGGGAATTTGATGTATCAACTACCCCCATCGGGGTCCACAAACCTTTTGGCATTTTATCTCCCGGGGTTAGGGTTTTGGATGTTTAGGGTTTTCTCATTTATGTTTTATGTTAAAAAGGATTTTGGAGCCTCATTGTACTCATATTCTTGTGAATGAGTGTATCCATCACATCTCTTCTCAGAGATAAGCTGCCACCATTCAAGAAAGTTTTTTTTAGTCTACATTTTTGTAGTTTCGGTAGGTTCTCTTTATTAATACAAGTCAAGTTTTATTGTATCTCTGTGTGTTTATTTTCTATACATATGTATTTCATTTCATTCCATTTATAAATTTAGATCAATGGTATTAGAGTAGTATTCTCTTTATGTGTTTCTCTGTGCATGTCCCCAATGAGGTTAGGGTACGAGGAGTTGGGACTTGAAGTAGTTGAGCGCTTGCAAGACCTTCCCTGCCAATCACAATGACCTCCCATGGTGGAAGAGAATAGATATGATGGATTAGGAGATCCTTTTAAATTGTTGGTCGAGAAAGTCCTCATGCAATAAAGGAACGAGATGATGGATAAATTTTCACAGATCCTTCGACGACTTCCAACATGCAATGCATATTCATCAAGAAACCACTTTTGAGGAACTGCCCCCTTCAAGGTAGAAGTCAATTTTGATATCCCCTTATTAGAAGGCCGGATAGACACAAATGTTGTAGATAAATGGTTGAATCTACTAGAAGGGTATTTCTGGGTCCATAATTTTTCCAATAGAGAAAATCTTACCTTTGCGCTCCTTAAGGATATGCCCCATGTCAAGGATTGGTGGGAGACTTACTGTGAGAAAAGGGCCACTAAGAAATCTACAATATTTTTGGTCACACACACTTGTGATTCTCTGAGGGATGATATTAAGAAACATTACTACCATGTTGGAAGCTATGATGACCTATATATGAAACAGACCACACCACAATAGTAAAGGGACCAGATAGTATCATAGTTCACAAATATCTTTCATACATTGCACACCAATATGGGTATCAAAGACTCCGAATGAAATACGGTGCTTAAGTACCGTGACTATGTGTATAGATACATAAAAAAAAATGGAGTTTCTAGACATCTCATCATTGGGTGCAACTTATCGATATGTTGTCAAAATTGAGCATACATTTAAAAGGAAGTAGTGGGAGTTTGGATATGAAAATTCCTCGTATCAGAATAAAGGAAAAGGAAGACCTAACGCACAAAACAAAATATAGAGTAATAATGGACCCCCTCAAGACAACTAGTCCAAGACGTAAACAAAGAAGGGTAATGAGAAGATGAATAAAGAAACTGGGAAGTGGTGCGAATTCCATAAAATCCCCTGGCATAACATCAATGAATGTTTCTCGAAGTAGTCGTTGGTGGCTGAGATGAAAGCCTCAGAGTTATAGGTAGGTATCGATTATGAAATAGATCCAGACAAGGGGAAGTGGATCATTTATGCAGAACCCAATGCCATCATCACTACCATGAAGGTCTAGCCAAGAGAACTAGAAGAATTGAAGTAATGTGAACGGATTTTTCACCCACAGATGTGGGTGAAGGGTACTCCACTACATTTCATTTTTGATAGAAGAATTCAAAATAACCTGATCTTAGCAGAGGTCATCAAGCGGTTGAACCTATAGGAGAAACTACACCCACAACCCTATACCATTGGGTGGCTCCACCAAGGAAGAGATATTTGCATCAACCAACAATATTGTCTTACCTATGACACCCAGCCCTTCAAGGAAGAGGTATTGTGTGATATTTCACCCCTTGGAGTGTTTGATGTTATTTTAGGCCAACCATACTTTTGGAAAGGACATGTTGTATATTAGTCTAGACCTTGCATTGTTATTATTACTTTGGGTAGACAATCGTATAGGATACCAGAGGTATCTCTGAGTACTTCCATTTATTTGATCTCTTCTAAGCAATGTAGGAAGGTCATTTCCCAGAAACAATTTTTTTTTATTCTTCATGATTCAATATCAAAGTGAAAAAAAATTCATAGCCATATCCATGGCCTCTCCATGAAGTAGAATCATGTGGAGAATATCATGGAATAATTCAAAGACATCTTCTCCTCACCCACCGGGGTACCACTGCACTGTCAAGTCAAGCATTTAATCGATCTAATCCTGGGTGATTTACCAAATGGGATAATCTATCACTGCACTCTGATGGAAAATGAGGAAATCAAGCAAAAAATACAAGAGCTACCTCAAAAGGATCACATATGACCTATCTCCTCACCTTATGAGAGCCCAATTATACTCGTGCAAAAGAAATATGGGACTTGGTGACTCTGCATTGATTACAGGGCCCTAAACAAAATAATAATCAAGAATCGGTACCCAATTCCCCAAATTGATGACCTTCTTGACAAACTCAAGGGAGCCAAGTTTTTAGTGAGATTGACCTAAGGTATAGCTACCACCAGGTCCCAATAGAACAAACTAATGTATGGAAGATTTCTTTCAAGTCCAAAGAAGGTCCTTTCGAATGGCTAGTCATGCTCTTTGGCTTGAAAAATGATCCAACAACTTTCATGAGATTGATGGATGATATATTGTGGCATTTCTCCAATTATTTTATGGTGGTATATCTAGATGATATCCTCATATTCAACAAGAATTTGGAAGAACACTTGTAGCAGATTCTGTAGGTCGTTCACACTCTGCGACAACAGAAGCTATATTCTAGCTTGGAAAAATGTTCCTTCAGCATGAACAAGGTCCAATACCTAGGATACATTGTTTATTAACATGGTGTGCATTGTTAGATGATCCAAAATACAAATATCATAGTTTAAAAAGTTATAATAAAATAATTATTAATTTAGAATATTAAATTAATAATCTAGAATATTTGATTAATAAATGGAGACATTTAGAAATAGAGTATTGTTGTAAAAGATATGACTCTATAAAGGTGTCGTATATTAGGCTCTAAATTAGGAGTATAGTTAGAATATTGTTAAGATAACATTTATTGTAAATGGACACTTGTTTATTTAATAAGTGATCCATAACTAGATTTAGTTAGGACATTTAGATTATATATAGCTCATTGCAAGAGTGTTGAGTTGTTCGGGTGTAAACTCTTGCCAATTCTCATATGTAATTTCTTTTCCTATTCAATAAAAGTGTGTGTCTGAGGAAACTTCTACCATTATTGTGGTATCAGAGCTCCAGTAATGCAGCTAAACTGAGGAGAAGATTTCAACTGATATGAAGAGGAGATTTCAGCTCTACAGGCCAACACACACCATCAGAAAATTGGTCAGTTAATTGTTAATTTTTTTTAAAGGGAAAATAAATTTTATGTTTCTTCATATGAGTTCCTAGAGATATTGTGAAATTTAAAACTTAGTTCATGCGGTTCCAAGGAATAGGTGTGAAGGCCAGTAATGATGTAAACCAAGCCAATGATCAAGCCCACAAGATTAGGAGTTCAATGTTTAATAAAATTGTGTATTCTTTGTTTGATCTTGTTTGTGTAATACTTCCAAATTCATATGTTATTGTGGGTGAGGTTTATGTTCAATTCGTGAATCTGTGAGAGAGGAGAAAGAAGCCAGGGCTGTGTACACCCATATTGTGTATAAGGCCATGAAATTTTTTACATTGAATTTGATTATGGAAAGCATTTTTATATGCAAATGTTAGTGTGAATAGATTTGTCTATCGGTGGAACCGAGTGGACAATCTATTGTTTTTGGAGTCCCCAGCGGGCGTATGTGATTCCTAGTGAATCTGAATATTCAAATCATACTGGAGATAGTAGAACGACTAGAGATGTGTATGTAATTACTATAACTGAATATGTGTGTGGGGATTTTGATAGCTGGGTATTTTATTTAGAATCATTACAGAAATCTATGCATGATTGATGAGGATTCGTTGGAGTATTGGGCTACATCATGATGTGTGCATTGATGATCACCCTTATTGAATAACTTGAGTGGCACATATTTCTAACTCTTTGGCAGTTCCATTAGTGTATCCTTGAATGTTTGCAATTCATAACTTGACACTGAAGGAAACAGTTACCAATGTGTTTCCATCATCACTTTCAAGTGAACATATATATAATAGTGGAGTCCACTGGTGCATTCAACGTGGAGTCATTTGGCTTCTCTGTCTGAACTATGATTGATCAAGAAGTCTGCAACCTTCCATTGAATCCTGCAAGAGAGTTAACAATAGAGTTTAGCAAATTTGATGTGGAGCTTGCGTTGCAGATTGATGAGGATTGGGTACAGCATGGATGATGGATTGGAGAATGATAAAATTGTTGATCAAAATTGCATCTATACTCCCAAGAATTTATAATATTGCATCTATACTCTCAAGAATTTATATTAATTGATACCTGTTGGGTCATACACCTTAGGTATATCAAATGATTCACATCATATTCATCAGCCTCCAAATACAAGAGAAGGTATATCAAATGATTCACGCCCATTATCAGGACAAAGTAAACTGGCTACTATCTCTTCTAGTGAGATGTTGGATATATTGTAATCAATCCCTCTTTACGCAATAATTTTTTTTGGGGGGGTAACAAATTTTTTTGTAACTCAAAGTAATTTCACTTTGAGGGGGGGTAATTTGCAAGAGCATTGTAAGGAGTAAAATTTTGAAAGTTACTTTGAATTTGACTAGAGCCAATTGCTAGGCTCAGTCATCTTTCTCCCATTTCAATGACTATATGAGGGTTAAGGCCAAGCCTCGATAGATCATTTGTTTGTGTGATGTGTCTGGTGTGTTTCTCATCGTGATATCTTTTGCTTGATTATTTTTTGGTGTGAATATTCAACACTACAATGTTGAAGTTAATTAATTTGTTTTCTAACTTCGATAAACTTGAAGGCACAAAATCATACAAGACATGGAAACGTCTCATTGAAAGTACTCTTATTTATAATGAACTTTGGCATGATATATGTAATGAAGATACTAAGCCAAATAAACCTACAGATGCAGCTACACTAGCAAAATGTGAAATTAAAAATTCCAAAGCTTTAGCACTAATCAAATCTTCAGTTAATGATGAAATGTATGTTTACATTGAAAATACTACTGATGCATGGTCTACTTTGAAATTTTTTAAGGATCTATTTGATACTCAGCCTGAATCAAATAAATTTGATCTTCAATTAAAGTTGATCCAATATAAATTGACTAAAGGAGGTGATGTACATGAATATGTTTCTAGACTTAAGAACATTAAGCAGGAAACACTAAATGTTGGTTTTCAAGCAGTAGATGATAGTTTCATGACCATAATTTTAATTGTTGGATTGCCTTCTTCCTATACACATTTTTTGGAAACTTTAAAAGTAACTGGAAAGTTAGACAACCTTACGTTTGATGAGATAAGTGAAATGCTATCTCAACACAACAAAACTTTTGGAAAGAAAAAGAAGGTTGGGGAAGATGTTTTTTTCATAGAAGCCAAGACAAGTAAATATTCAACTGACAGTTCTAGAAGCAGAGGAAGAGGACATTTTGTACAAATTCATGGGTGAAGCCAAAGTAGAGAAAACAAATTTTCAGACAGGAGAAATTTTCAAGGAAGAGGAAATAGTCAAAGAAGAGGCTATTTTCAAGGAAGAGGAAACAGTGAAGGTAGAGGGTATTTTCAAGGAAGAGGAAATAGTCAAGCCATAAGCTATTTTCAAGGAAACAATCAAGGAAGAGGAAAAACTCCAAACAAAGGTCAAAATAGAGGCAGAGGACATAATTCAAGAAGAGGAAGATATTTAAGTCAAATTTTTTGTAGAAGATGTAACAAAGTTGGTCATTATGCAGAAGATTGTCAAACTTCCATTGATAAAATTTACAAGTTTCGTCAAAACAAAACAAAGTTTGCAAATGATCGAGATGATGATGGTTCAGAATATGTCTTTACCTCATCTTCAACATTACAAATTTCCACTGATTTTCAAATTGATTATGAACATGCTTGGATTCTAGATTCAGGAGCATCTCAACACATGACTTTCAGACGTGACTTCTTTTGGAATTTTCAAGAATGCCATCTTAATTCCATCTTTCTTGCAAATAATAGCAAACATACTCCTTATGGAAAAGGTGTAGTTTAAGTTTATTTCCCTGATATTGGAGAAATAATGATTTCAAATGTATGGTATGTACCAACCTTTAAAAAGAATTTGTTGTCTTTAGTCACAATTTGACAAGCAGGACATCGAGTGATTATGGAAGATGGCTTAGTTAAGATTAATTCAGTCAAACAGAATATGAAAACAGTGATGACAAGTTATGAAGATGGGAAACTATTAAGGAAGAAAGGGATAGTTATTCCAAGGCATTCTGACTTAGTAGGAGTAGTAAGTACATGTATTTCACCTATAATATTGTGGCATGTGAGATATGGACATATCAACTTTGAAAGTCTCTCTCAATTGCAAAAAAAATGGATGGTTAAGGGAATTCCAAATTTCAAAAAGGAAAATACAAAATGTGAAGCTTGCATTTATGGAAAACAAAGTCGAGAGAGTTTTCCAACAAGTTCATGGCATGCAAATAGGCAGTTGCAACTAGTTCACAGTGATGTTTGTGGACCAATAGAAACTTCTTTAGGTGGTTGCAAATATATTTTACTCTTTATTGATGATTTCAGTAGAATAACTTGGGTTTACTTCTTGAAGAAAAATTCAAAAGTATTTGATAAGTTTAAGATATTTTGTCAACTTGTTGAAAATGAAGTTAAAGAAAATATAGGCACTCTCAGGATAGATAATGGAGGGGAATTCACTTCTAATGAATTCAAAACTTATTGTACAGACAATGGGATAAGAAGACATCTTACAAATTTCTACACTCCTCAACAAAATGGAGTTGTAGAAAGAATAAATCACACCTTGTTAGGAATGGCAAGATCCATGTTAACCTTTAAAAAGTTAAGTTCTACATATTGGGCATAAGAAATCCATACAACTAAATACTTAAGGAACATATCTCCAACTGCTTCTTTGGATGAAATCACACCTAATGAAGCATGGTTTGGTTTCAAACCTTGAGTTAAACATCTCATATTTTTTGGATCAGTATGTTATGCCTTAGTTCCGAAAGAAAAAAGAAATAAGCTTGACTCAAGAAGCCTGAAATGCATAATGATTGGGTATTTTGATGAGAAGAAAGGGTACCAAATTTTGTCCAGTGGAAAATTTATTTTGAGCAGGGATGTAGTTTTTTATGAAACTGAAAGTAAGAGTGCTGAAGAAATATAAAATCTTCTTCAAAAGTTAGAAACTAAAGGAAATCAAAGAAAAGGAAAAATGAAAAGTCAACCAAATTCACATAATTGGTATGAACTTGATTTTCCTTCATATGAAGATGATACATCCAGTCCATTTACTTCGACAACACCATCTGGGTCTTCCAGCAGTTCATCAAACTCTCCTAGCAGTGGTACTTCACCTGACAATGATTCTCCACCTCAAGAATCTTCAATTGATTGACGAACATCAATTTACATTAATCCAATTTACAATAATGGTAATTTAGATCCCCAAACAAGTGAACATCAATTACCAAAATGGGCAGTTCAACTTTTGAAATATGTAAGGCCTAATGAACAAAATAAAATAGGAACAAGGGGATCAAACAATAGTGAAGGAAAATTTTCCTTGATAGCAAATGATTTTACTGAACCTTCCACATACAAAGAAGAAGTAAAACATAAACAATGGCAATAGGCTATGATTGAAGAGTAGAAAGAAATAATTGATAGAAACACTTGGAAACTTGTTGATTGTCCTACAAGTGTTCAACCCATCAGATGAAAATGGGTTTATAGAATTAAATACAACCAACATGGAGAAATTGACAAGTATAAAGCAAGACTTGTGGATAAAGGTGTTGCGCAGCAGGAAGGCATTGATTATGAGGAAACTTTTTCTCCTACAACTAAATGTAATACCATCCAATTAACACTTGCATTGACCACTCAGAAAGGTTGGAAAGTTCATCAAATGGATGTAAAAAGTTCTTTTCTCAATGGATACTTACAGGAAGATGCATATATGCAACAACCACCAGGTTTTGAAATTGAAGGGCAGGAACATAAAGTCTACAAATTAATTAAGGATTTGTATGGATTAAAGAAAGATCCCCGAGCTTGGTATACCAAAATGGATGAATACCTTAGGAAAGTTGGTTTTCAACGAAGTGAATTTGATGATACTTTATATATTCATCAACAAGGTCCATATCTGGTGATTCTTTTTATGTATGTAGATGATTTGATCATTAAGGGAAACAATGATGATCACATTGCACAGGTGAAAAAGGAGTTACATGCATGTTTTAAGATGACATATTTGGGACTACTTCACTACTATCTTGGATTTCAAGTATTCCAACGCCCACATCATATTTTCATTTCTCAGAGCAAGTATGCATCAGAAATTCTTCAGCGATTTGGAATGCAGGATTGCAAACCATCTCTTAACCCTATGGAACAACACTTGAAACTTTCAAAATTTGACGGTGGGGAAATGGTAGACAACACTATTTATAGACAGTTGATTGACAACTTGATTTATTTGAAAAACAGTCGACCAGATCTATCTTATGTAGTCAGTATTGTTTCACGCATTATGCAGCAACCACGGGACAACCACTGGAATGCAACCAAAAGAGTTCTTAGATAAATCCAAGGAACAAAATATTTTGGTCTTCTTTACAAAAGGACTAAAAATTTTGTACTTGGTGGATTTTCAGATGTCGACTTTGCCGAAAGTATTGATAATCGAGCATCAACATCAAGTTATTTAATGAACATGGGTTCAACAACAATGTCTTGGAGTTGTAAGAAGCAAGATACAATGGCCACTTCTACAACAGAGGCAGAATACATCTCAACATGGGAAGCAACATGTGAAATTGTTTGGTTATGCAGAGTTTTGCAGTTCTTGGGCATTTCTCAAACAGAAGCTACATCATAATTCATCGACAACCAGTCAGCCATTAAGCTTGCCAAGAATCCAGTTTTTCATTCAAAGACAAAGCATGTGGACACCAAGTATCATCATATCAGATCACTCATTGCAAAGGATGTCATCAAGCCAATTTATTGTCCTTCAGAAGATTAGATCTCCGACATTTTCACGAAACCTCTTTGCAGAATAAAATTTACTAACTTCAGGGATGAACTTGGTATCTGTTGTAATGTATATTTGGATCATAGGGGGGAATGTTAGATGATACAAAATACAAATATCATAGTTTAAAAATTTAGAATAAAATAATTATTAATTTAGAATATTAAATTAATAATCTAGAATATTTGATTAATAAATGGAGACATTTAGAAACAGAGTATTGTTGTATAAGATATGACTCTAGAAAGGTGTCGTATCTTAGGCTTTAAATTAGAAGTATAGTTAGAATATTGTTAAGATAGCATTTATTGTAAATGGACACTTTTTTATTTAATAAATGATTCATAACTAGATTTAGTTAGGACATTTAGCTTATATATAGCTCATTCCAAGAGTGTTGAAGTGTTCGAGTGTAAACTCTTGCAAATTCTCAGATGTAATTTATTTTCCTATTTAATAAAAGTGTGTGTCTGAGGACACTTCATCCATTATGCATGTGGATCTAGCCAAGATATAATTCATCCATGAGTGGCCAATCTCGACCACACTAACCGAGCTTCGAAGTTCCTTAGGAATTTCCAAATTCTATTGGAAGTTCATGTTGGGATTCTCCCATATTTCATGGGCTCTCAGCCAAGTGACCAAGTGTGTTGGCAAGAAAAAGTTTGCATGGGGAAAATAACAAAAACAAGCATTTGATGATCTAAAAAATTGTTTGTGCTAAGCTCCAGTAGTCTCCTTACCCGATATGCAACAAACTTTTGAGATTGAGACCAATGCCTTAGACTATGTCATGGGAAGTGTTCTCACTTAGCACGGTCATCCAATGGCATATCAAAGTGAGACACTATTAGATGTCATCTATAAGTACCCCAATTATGAAAAATAAATGTATCTCATTGTACAATCCTACCGAAAATGAAAGAACTACATTCTTTGGAAGGAGACAATCATCTACACTGATCACAAGCATCTACAATTCATGCATACACAAGGAAAATTGAAAAACGACTGCCACCAAAAGTGGTCCACATACTTACAACAATTCCATCTCAACATTAAATATAATACAGGGATCACCAATTGTGTCACTAACTTCCTGTTGACGGGCGAAACAGTCCATCCGTCAACTGGAAGAGTGGAACCGGTCCGGGGTTGTCTAAATAACCCAAGCCGTTTGGTATGGACCACCCTGACGAGTTTAACGGCTCCGTTGGCCGCTCTAAGGTCTCGTAAGGAA